>CM061558.1:48873266-49078740 GCA_030864225.1 Capsicum baccatum var. pendulum
TTTAGAAAGTCTTCAAAAGAATCACCAACAACTAAAAAGTCATCCATAAATACTTCAATAGTGTATTCTACCATATCAGAGAAGATTGACATCATACATCTCTAAATATGGTTGGACCGTTGCATAGCCCAAATGGCATGCTCTTGAATGAAAAAGTACCATAAGGATGCAATAGTAATCTGATTATAGACTGAGTACCCATCAAGAAAATATTACCATCCTCTTCCTGCTAATCTGTCTAACATCTGATCCACGAAGGGCATAGGAAAATGATCCTTCTGAATCCATGTATTCAATTTTTTGTAATCCGATGAGCACTCTTCATCTAGTGATTGGCCTCATAGTCACCAGGGTCATTCTTCTCGTTAGGTACCACAGTAATTTTTTCTTTCTTCAGAATGTATTGTACTGGACTGACCCACTTGCTATCAGCAATGGGATACACTACACCAATATCCAACCACTTGATTATTTCTTTCTTCACCACCTCCTGCATAGTGGGATTGAGTCGACACTGATATTCAATAGTTGGAACATAATCTGATTCAAGTTGTATTTTATGAGTACATAAACCAGGAGGAATATCCACAATAACCGACAAAGTGTTGATGGCCCCTTAAAATATATATCACAAGTGAGATGGGGAGAGCCTTCAACTCTAACACTAGTGGCTCTTCAATGGATGGATGATCGGATGTAGTAGTTCTATTATTTAAATCTAAGTCAAGATTATTTGGTGAGAACTCATGATAACCTTTTCCATGCAGTGCACTTATTATCTCCTCATACTCCTCGATACCACCAGAGTCAAAATTCATGATCACAACTGTTAGTGCTTCAAAACCTAGTCTCTCTTCAATCGGTATAGTCGCATCAAAACCATCATGCCAAAGAGTGACAGTATCAACATCCATGAATGAATCTGCCTTCTGTCATATACATCAATCACAAATGTCACTCTCAATTTATTAGGCTACTTTATAGATTTGCATACGTTGAATGTCACTGGTTTATCATTGAGTCTGAATATCAGATGTACTTTCTCCAGTTCAATCAACGTCCTACCTTGAGACAAAAATGGTATTCCTAAAATAATTGGGACTTAAAATTCCACTTCACAATCTAATATAACAAAATCAGCAGAAAATATAAAAGAAGACACTTTTACCAAAACATCATAAAGGATGCCAACATGCTTCTTTATTTTTCTGGTAGCCATTACTAGTTTCATGGTAGTTGGTTTGGGAGCTCCCAACCCTAATTACTTTAATACGGTAAAGGGAATGTGGTTGATGCTAACCCTCAAATCACATAATGCTCGAGTAAAGTTGAAAGACTCAATACTGCAAGGTATTATAAAAGCGCCAGGATCCTCCTTCTCTACCAAAGACCTAGTAACTACAACACTTCAATGATGAATATTGCGACTGGCTCTTAACTAACTGCCCTTTTTTTGGTGATTAAATCCTTCATGAATTTTGCATATCCTAGCATCTTCTCCAATTCTTCTACAAGTGGTATGTTGATAGACAACTCTTTTAACATAAACAAAAATTTTTGATACTTATCATCTTCTTGTTTCTTTTTAGACTTTATGGAAAGGGAGGAAAGAGGTCTTAGAATGGGATTCAACATAGGCTCTGTAGCCTTTTTTTCTCCTTTATTCTACTTGCTACTACTCCCTATATCAACTGACTCATCATCATTTTTCTACTCATCAACAGTGGGTACAGTTGTATCTGTACTGACTTTACTAATCCAAGTGGTAATGGCATTGCATTGACTATCTTTTTTGGGGTTTACCACTGTATTTCTTGAAAAAGTGCCAGGCTGTCTCTAATTTACTGTGGCTGATATCTGACCAAATTGTTGCTCCAACTACTTGATTGTTGTAGTATGTGACATAACTTTCTAGTTTAATCCTGACAGATCAGCTTTGATATCCTTCAGGTAGTTCTTTGGACTTTCTCTCCTTAGACTAGCTTACACAAAAAAGTCTCTATTCTGGACTTTGTATATCAACTAGCTAGTGGAATATACTTGTTACTCTTTTCCTTATAGTCATCTTTACGTTTGCCAATCACTATCCATTTCTTTACGTCTATCTTTGTATCTATCATTATAATAGTTTTGACATTATTTTCTTGCCTTTGGGTTTGAAAATCTGCCAATCTACAATGAATATACTTTGCCTCTTCTTCAGATTCAATCTCAAATAGTTTGGAAGTAGACCTTTGTGCCGCAACTGCATTCACCTTCCTAACACCCATTGATGTAAATTGCTTTGTAAGTAACCCAATATCTATACGAAGTTGTGCAACCTCTTGTACTACTATATCATTCTCTATTTCATAAGTATATATTGTTGTAATGGCATATGTACCATCACCATATTCTGAATCTCTAGTATGTCATTCCCTATTGGTCACAATAATGTAATTTAGCATTTCCTATGCAACATCCTAATGATGATGCATAAATACTCCTCCTGAAATAGTATCTATCATAGCTCTCAAAACTGTCATTCTTTGATCTATAGAAAATTTTCGACATATTAGATCCTCTGATTCTGTGATTTGGTACCACGATCAACATATTATTGAATTAAAAGCATACCTCATACATAGATTCTATAGGTAACTATTTGAAATTGTAAATCTCATCCTTCAACTAGCATCCGTGCAGAAAGAAAGAATCTGCTCAGAAACTGTTTCTTCAATTCATGCCAAGTAGTGATAGATCATCTTGGAATTTCCCCTAACCAGAGTTGATGCTTCTCCCGTCAAAGAAAATAGGATCAACCTCAATCTCAATGCTTCCTGATCAACCTTGGAATAGTATAATATGTACAGATCCTGAGAAAATTTGCAATGCGCATGTTTGTATCATCTTTCACTGCATTTAAGAATACACCCTTCAGATTCAACAATTGGATCATGGCACTAATGATATCAAACTTCACATTATGGCCCAAGGTGGGAAGAATAATGGATCCAGACTCATTAGGCTCAACATAACCTAGATTTGCATCCTCCTCTTCATACAGGTCTAAGTGTTGATATGCTGGAATAAATGGAGCTCTTCCTATTAGAATTTGATGATCAACAACCTGTCTAGGGACTGACTAGTCCACCTTGCTGAGATAACTCCGCCTTTGCAGAAAGTCTAGTCTCTTTGACTTCTCTACGTTCTTTCTTTAATAGTTGTTGTATTGATAAGTCCACAATATTCTATGGATCTAATGGAACCCACAGGAGTGTTGCATTCTAATCCACAAGTGGGGGATATTAAATCCCTTCACAAACTTATCCTGACATCCTTCTTGGTGTTTAAAGGATTCTCTTTGGTTCTGGATCAAAAGAGAGTAAGGATTGCCTCTACTCCAAGCACTTGGCAAACACCAGTGTATGCCAAAGAAAAAAAATTTAAAAAACTGCAAACTTCACCAATTCAATTCACTACTCAAACCATCTTCCCCGGCAACTATGCCAAAATTTGATGCCGCCCAAAATACAATCCACTTAGAAGTGTAATGTGGTCAATTTCAAATATAATAACCGAACTAAGTCGATCCCACAGGGGAAAATATGAATAGTTGCATGACTGTGATGCAATCCACAAGTAGTACAGGAAAGTAAATGGGGGGAATTTTAGTGTCAATTGTAAGTAGTCAGCAAATCTTGAATGCTTTTAAGTTGTAGGACAATATGGGACAAATTTCTCTGATCAACCTGATATTCTACTATTCTACATGGAAAGTCTACAAAATAAGTATTAGCAGCCTCCTTGTGGGTGCAAAGATAAATCTCACCCTTTACTGATTAAGTCTCAGGGCCTCGCCTTGTTTCTCCCTGCTACGAACTCAGTTCACTATCACCTTTTGGGATCAAGTGATTAGATGGATTGAGGGGACTAAAAGGTGGAGGTAAAAGGATCCCAAATCACTGTCTTAACTTCTTTTCCCAATCATAAGCTCCCTTGTGGGGATAAATGAGAATACAGGCTATCTCAAGTTACTACAACTACTTGAAATTAATTATCGTGAAGAAGATTAAGATATATGCTGAAATCCTAGAACAGATAAGTCTCACACTTCTTCTACGTAGCTAATCCGCTAGGTTCCCACAACCCTAGTTAAAGAGATTAGCCACTCATGTTTGTGCAATAAACCATGACTATCAACAAAGAACACATATAATTAATTGCACAATAATAAGATGAATAAACTCCAAAGTCTTTAATTGAATAAAAACCTAAAATATCAATAGCAATTGTAAAAGAATTGTAAAGTATTGTAATAATATGTAAAAGAGTGTAACCTAATATATATAAACCCTAGGGTATTTATAGTATCTCAAAATAACATAAAAATCCTAACAAAAATGGGAAAGTTTCAGTTATGTCGGCAATGGGTACGACTCATTCTGCACTTGTACTAAAATTATTTGAGTCGTACCCTGCCTTCTCGTATACAGTCCAGTATCTCATCTCCTAAGGCTTTAACTTTCAATTCAACTTATAACTTCTGCTTTTGAGTCGTACCTGAGTGTACGACTCAGGTCCTTTACTCGTATCCACCTGAGACTTTTGTTTTTCCAAGTTGTGAACACAGGTTTGTGTAATATTTGACTATATGAGTCATACTCAGACTTCCAACTCATATCCTTCTGGACTTTAACTCCTGGTTGTAGCTTTGAACACTGTTATGCTCACGATTGGTTTTTATGCTCCGTATCCTCAGTATACAACTCGTATAACTGATTCGTATATTTTCTTCACTTAGTTTTATTTGGGTCTTGGGTTTGTGTTGCTTACGAGTTATCATACAAATCGTATACCATGTTTATGACTTGTGAGGTGACTCGTATCTTGCTCAGACTTGGTCTTTTAAGTTCTTTTCTTCTATTTTCATTTCAACACTATTGTAAACTTGTTTTATCTGAAACAAACAAAAAAGTTCACTATACCTACAAAAATAGCCTAAGTATCTTTGTAAATTTTCAATTTTAAGCATTGAAAGTGTTGTGTTTCCACGACACAACACTTGGTATACCCATTACGACAAAACCCTAGTTTCGTTCGTATCAATTATCCACCTACTGGGAACTCAAACTTAAGTGGGTTCCCAAATCTAACTTGTGATCAAGATTTCAGGTATGAGAAAATGGATTGCAGTCATAAATGGTTTGTTGATAGTATGTGCTCTAGGCTCAATCTTGAAAGATCTGAATGTGTTCTCTCTCTCTTAAGACACTTCAAGAAAAGAGGTGTCTCACTTTGAAATAGATGATTTTAAGGGACCTAGTCTCTAGGAAATTTAACTCAGAAGAAGCTTCACTAGAATAAATAACATGTGAAACAGAGTCTCTTCTGAAATTTGGCTATGTCAAGGAAAAAGTTATCCATAATAAAGTAGGTATGTGTTAATCTAACTCAGTATCATACCTTTTCAGGTATACACCCAAGGGAACAACTTTGGAAGAAAACAATTGAAGTAAACACAAGTAGAAAATTCACTCAAAAAGGAAGAGGGACCTGGTCCCATCTCTCAGGTGAGTACCAAAGTAATGTGTCATGAATTTTTATATAATTTTTGTTTAAAAAGGACACTTGTCAAATCTCATATGAACAAAATCTATCAATTTGATTCAAAAGTGAAGATACACAACCGTTGTCATTAGATGCATCTATTACAAAAGGCAACTGTTAAATGTCAAACAATTATTTTTTTACTTATAAATTCAATTTTTTTAAATTCATTCTCTTTTTAATTAACTCAGAACTTTATCAAACAGGTCCTTCTTGTTTCCTGCTAAAAAAATCTCAAATTTTGTGAAATTCCCTCTTCTTTAAATCCCATGAAAGGGTTTTCTTCTGATCATTCTCAAGATCTACAAAGTCCATTACTTGTAAGTCCTTCCCATGAGACTCCTGAGACCCTAAGTAAAATTACTCCAGTTAAAATTCTAAGCCCCCATGAATGTTTTATCCTAATAGATAACCTAAACAAAGGTTTTGGGTCCTTAATTGAACAAGAGATTCTTCAAACTGAAGGACCTCTTTTCTCAGAAAAATAGAGTCTTTAAATGTCCTTCAAATCTAGGTTCTTTATAAGGATTTGAAAGTTACTAAAATTGTAGATAATTTACAAGAACTTGGTTCTTCTACCCTTTTTGAGTCAAACTCTATATTTTCTAATCTGGTTGACAAAGAGATTTCTTTAAAGAAGTCTAATTCTCTCAGCAGCATAGATTTGGTATCTAGGAATTTACTCTTACTTGCTCATGATCCCATGGAAAATTAAGATTGTGCAGAGGAGAAAATAACAAGGGAAGTTGATAACTTGAAAAAGGATGGGGAATTTTTATTACCTCCAAATGAGAAAGGTGAAAAGGAAGAGGATGAACAACCACTTATTTGGAAAGTAAAGAAACTAAAGGACAATAAAAGTTAGGAGAAATTGATTGGCTCTGATATGTAAGTTACAAGATTTTACTCCACTAGAGGGTCTAAAATAAATTTGCTACGAGATGTAATGAAGAAGAGTAAGTCCTCTACCGCTAAAGAATAAGACTCAGGAAATCTACTGTACAGGAAAAGAAAATCTTGAAGTTGTGAAGGTAAGGAAAGATGAGAGAAATGATTCTGCTATTATCATTGCATCTAAGAAGAAAATAATAGAATTTCATAGTGATGAAAGGACTAGGTCCTCTGATCCAAAGTCTGGGAATCATGGTGTAAGCAGAAACAAAAATATATATGTAAAAAGAAAGAAAGGCTTTGAGGGACCTGGCCCCAAGAAGAAAACAACTGATGAAAAGAAAGAGCCAATTGATGAGCACAAGAAAGGAAAAAAAGAAATATATATCAAGAGAAAGAAGGATTGAAAGCCTGAAGACTCAAAAGGTATTATTATAAAGAATGCTTGATCCAAAAATCTATAAGAAACCTAGGATGGTGGAACAGGTAGAATATGTCAGGCACCAAAGATAGCTGCATTTATTTGAGGAAGCAACACCAGTGGTTTTTGAAAATAAAGTAAGAGAATTTTTATATTCAATAGATTTCTCAGATGATGGATTGAGTCTATCTGCACAAATGCAAGAAAAAAGTATAAGACTGGATGAAGAAAACTTGGGAGAAATTATGGATGTACCTGTAATAGGTGTGAAGACAGTTGTGAAGCAACAACCCACAACTAAATTCATGATTGAATCCCCAAAAAATAGGTGGGACCTCAATAACTACTGTAAAGAAACAATTTCTAAAGAGTGAGTTTCAATTGGTTTTTAAATTTATTAATAAGGCCCTGCTACCAAGATCAGAGAAAAAAACAATTGCCTCTGGTATTGATCTATTTCTAATCAAATGCCTGAGAAAGTTTGAGTTAGTGAGTCTGGCTTCTCTAATAATAAAGCATACGCACAAGATGGTTCAATAAAAGGAAAAAAAGAATCAGATGCAATATAGTTACTTGTTGAACAAAGTCTTGAATCATTTTAGAGTGATATGGAGTAAGGGAACACCAAGAACAACCAAACGAAAGATCAGTCTAACTACACTACTGGAAAATAGGTGCACTAAAGAGAAAATAGGAACTGTATACTAAGTGTCTGGCTACTGGATGCTCAATAAATCTTAATCAAAGAAATGGAGGAATTGAGGATTGCGCTAGTAACAAAAGACACTGAAATAGTGCATCTAAAACTACAAAATCAAAAGTTGTCTCAAAAGGACCTGGCGCTACTAAAGAATTAGTAGTATAAAATGCAAAGCTCAAAGGAAAAATTGCAGAGTTGACTGGTGAAGTCCAAAGATAAAGTAAAAGTTCTCACCAAACAATTATTGGATGCTTATACTACTGCAGCTGATAGAATATACATGTTACTAAAATCACTCTCCCCTAGACCCTTCTACCTGAATCTGATAACGCTCAAACTACAGCTCTCGTAAGAGTGTAAGCGATCGTTGTCAAATATAGAACCCAACTAGGTTGGGTATCGATCCCACAGGGAATAGCCGGTCAATAAGTAAGCAAAAATTATTAGACTTTTGGTGCAAGTCTCGTAAAAAAAAGGGGGGGATTTTAATGTGCAAATAATGTAAACAAAATAGTAAAGTAAAAACAGAAATAGCAAAGTAAACAGAAAGAGTGTTTAGTGAGATGTTTAACCAATGAGAATTGAGAGTTGGGGTTATGTCCACCTTATGAGTTATACGTCTCTATTGGCGATGAGTTATGCAGAATTCAGACATGCATGTGCTTATAGACAATTGTATTCTGTGGTAAATCCAGGCGTCTTTCGACCTATCAAGGACTATTTCACTTTAACTCTTTCGAGCTTAAAGCGTATCTAACGGTACAAATTCTCCAAGAGGTTAATCCAGTTACGGCACTAACTTTTTAATAGGGATTGGTGCCCTATTACCTTGACATTATCTCTTTTCCAGACATATAACTTTTCTTTCGAACAAGTTAATGCTATACTGGCGTATTCTATGCGTTTGCAACCACAAGAATTTGCATTAAGATGAAGAGAATAATGATATAAGCAGCATACGTGTCGCGAATTCACAAACTCATAGCAATAGATAGTATCTCATACGGCTTCCATAACCCCAACAGAGAAGTTTAGCTACTCATGAGTGCGATGGAAATCACAATAGACATTATTATTATACCACAATTAGGATCTCACGTGTAGTATGGTGTGGTATGGCTTTAGGCGTGAATTCCTTTTAGAATAGCTTTTCTCTCGTTGTGGAAATTAAGAATTGAATAGATGAAGAGAATAAGAATTGAAAGTGTTGAAAAGATTAAAATTGTTCGGATAGTAGAGGAATGGATTAGAAGTAGAATGAATAAAAATCTCTAGCAAAATAGGGTATTTATAACACCCATATCCTATTCCTACTAAGCTACTGCATTACTTAACCCAATCATACTAGGTTACTGCATCATTCTCCTAATCCTAATAAGTTACTGCTAGTCCCCAAAGTCTTTAGAATTGCTATTTTTGCCTGGGATAGGTTTCCCATGCGTTACTTTTGGTCCTTAGCGTCCAAGCTTTTCCTTCCTTCTTTCGTGAAGCTTCCTTTGGCATCAAGTTATCCTTAAAATGCTGAAATCTGCATCATTTATACCTGAAAACTTGCTAATCATGTTTGTTAGCTCAATTACAGGAAAAAGGACTAAAAGTGCATGAATTATATATTTTGTCCTCAAAACTTAGCTAAAATATGGGTAAAATATAGTACTTTAGGCGTGTAAATTCGCCTATCATCAACACCCCACACTTAAGGCTTTGTTCGTCCTCGAACAAACTATCATGTCCATCTAAACATCTACTTAGGGTTTCACAGTAACAACACAAAATAGTCATCAAGACAGGCATACCAATCATTAACAAAGAGTAGTTTTCTGATCATTACTAGAAACAATTTTAACCTCTAATATAGACTCGTGATGATGGTTAGTTCGTATTCAAAGGTTAAGGTACAAAGAATCATACACAACTACCCAAAACTCATCAACCATGTGTGTCTCACAATATATTACCCATAATCACTCACAAGTATAGTATATTTATCGAAACATGGGTATACGAGTATCCTTGCTCTCGCTCTCACAAAGAATTCATATGCTGCAACTGATGACCATAGGCTTGCCCTTAGTGTAATGCTCCACTAAATATCAGAATGCTAAGCTTAGGATCAAATAGGTCTTTTGTTGGTTGTAATGTAGGCTAAGGGAAGGGTAGGACTATTTTGGCCAGAAATAGTGACTATGTTCCTAAGCGCTTTAATACATCACATTATGCCATTAACACTTTCTTTCAAACAATCTTTCTACTTTCTTTTAATCTACCACCCCTTCTCACCTCTTTTGTTATTCAATTTTGAACAAAATTTATCTTTTTGTTTTTTCTATTTCTTTTTCTTTTCTTCTCTTTTCTTTTTTTTATAACACACCTCTATGATAACCATTCTTTTTCATAACGAATTCAAGTACCAATTTACTTTAAGGCACTACTCTTACCCAATTCCCTCTTATTTTGTCACATGACTTTACAATTTTAAAGCACTTAGGAATTTGGATCAAATTATAGTCTTGAAAAAAGTGGATTAGGCTTACGTATGAGGTTGTCAAAGAAAATAGGCTTAAAGGCTCAAAAGGGTTGACTAGGATAATGTCCATGGGTAGGTAAAACGAAGGTAAACAATTATAGGTTGTCAAAGAAATGCCTAAATCATCTCCTAAACTCGCACTCTTTATTTCGCTTTACATACATACCAGGCAAGTTCTAGCATCAGCCACAAACATAGAATATACTATCATCTCACACACACAAGGCACATGGTCGACTTTATTGGAAGCAGTATAGACTCTTGACCCAACGTATGAAGGAATTAAACCACACAATTATCACACAGTGAGTCACACTAAGAGCCTAAACGTCTCAATAGTAATGATTTTATCACAGACTCTTGTCGTAATACCATGCTGCCTATCAGAATAATTTCATGCAAAGTTTGTAACAAAAAAAAAAATTCCTAAAAAAAATAATTAAAACAAACAAACATAAATAAGCAAAACACACATAAATAAGCAAATGCAGATAAAGAAGGTTAGCATGCAAAACCCAGCACCCCACACTTAGACGAGACACACTATCCTCAGTGGAAAATAAATAAGAAGAACCTGGTTAGTCGGACTCCTCCTCTATGTCTGGGGTCATACCCCCTTCGTCGGAATCATCATTGGAGTCGTCGTCATCAAAATTATCCTTCACGTCGAAGTTTGGCATTCTGCGATCATCATCGGTTGGCACATCGTCCTCAAGAGGTTCCTCAAAGTATACCCCTACTCCACACATCGCCCTTGCATGCTCATTCATTGGGTAGTCATAATCCAGCTGTTGGAGCTCTGCAGCAGTTGGAACACGACCTCCGCTTATTATTGTAAACCGAGTCATGCCATAAAAATGGCGAAAGAAACTTTCATCCCAAGCATGCCTTTCTGCAGTGGTAATGTTGACTCCATGCGTGGTTTCAGCATCTTTAACCTTTGTGAGGTCAACCTTCTTCGGGTTTTGTGGGAGTTTATGATCAGTAGGTTCCTCTTCGATGTCCTCCTTCCTCAATATTGCAGTCAATAGATTGCCAAAGCTGAAGTGGGACCTCTTGTGTAGCCTAGCTTTACGCATTTTAGATCGAATAATTGCTCCAATGTTGATAGGGACATTCGTCATCAATGTGTACACCAAGCACACTCTATCTCATGTTATCTTTGTGTACAGGGTTCCTGGAATCAAGCAAGAGTTGACTATTCGCAGCCATATCCTAGCTTCCCTATTCAAAGGAGCATATGGGAAGGTGTTGTGCCGACCGGTGTCCTTGTGTCTACTCCATCGTGCCATGGATCGTGGTCCGCATAATGTGTGTCTAATAGCCCTATACAGAGGTCTGTTATACAGCTCCTTGAATGGTGATGGGTCAACAGATGGAAAACCTTGAAAGGAGTTGAAGAACTCCGCATTTAGTTGCAGAACTTGGCCCCAAATCTTTACTTCATTCCCTATAGTTTTCGGTGACCAGTTGGCATAGAATTCTCCTGTTAAATCGAGATTGCACTCTCCCATATCTCAGAAGATGAAATCAAGATGTAACGCCATTATCTTGGCCAACATACGAGGTTCTTTCTTTGCTAGGCTCTCCTTGTTTATTAACTCAACATGAACATATTTTTTCTCTTTATTGTTCCTATACCATTCCTTTCCTTCCTCCTCTAGGACCCATTTTATTCCGAACATACGGCGAGGTATATGTAGCGAGGAGGATTCTCCTTGCTCTTTTCGTCCTCTTTTCTTGCCTTTTTGTGAAGTGGTTGCTTTTTCTTTTCCTTGTCTTGCTTTTGGTGTCATTGTACCTGAGATTAAAACAATAGTCATGTTAGCATCATCTCGATGGATACAATCGATAAACAAGCAGTAGTGGCACCACCCCACACTTATTTTGTTGGTACAAACTAGTGAAGTGAAAGTTATCGATTATTCAGACTTCATTGATATACGTTTTAGGCTCTATATTCCAACAATATAATCAGTGCAGTCATACTTCATGAAATCTTGGCAATACTTTCATGTTTGATATATCTTTTAAGAAAGACTACTCCATATAGATTGAATCAAGTTTTAGGAATAATCACAATTTCATATGTTTGTAGTCAACCATGGTTTTCACCTTTATACACAAGTTATTCCAACATGTAAGAGTTCTATTGACAAGATTATGCAATGTTCTTGACCATGTCAATTCCGCAAAAGTATGACAGTGCATCAAAATTAAATACAAGTTGGGAACAAGTCAAGATAATTCTTACGTATTCTTTCCCTCACTTAGTTGTATCACAACAAATTAATCACATTCAACTCACCAATACTACTTCAAGATTTAACAATTCATAATAGGCGTAGTAGTGTAGTACTTACGGAATATAAATGAAGAACAAAGAAGTACTTACTTGGTTGATGACCTTAGATGATGTTCTTGCAAAGTAAAAGAGCAAAAGGAAAATTTTTGAGAGGATTTGGAGAGGTAGGCGGCGCTTATGCTAGGTTTGCAATGTATTTTTGGTATAAGACTAAGTCTCTTATTTATAGGGCAAGCTTGGGTCCGGTTTTGACCAATTTAAAATTGGATTTGGAGACCAAAAGTGACCACAGGTGGCGCCTTTTGCTTTGCCTATGCTTTGCATAGGCGACGCGTTTTGTAAAGCCTAGTTTAGCATAGGCGGCGCCTATTCCATGGCATTGTTAGGCATAGGCAGTGCCTATGCCATGGCATATGAGATTCAGAGACAAAAGGCTTTGGCATAGGCGGCGCCTATGCTATGGCATTCTTAGGCATAGGCGGCGCCTATGCTATGGCACTCTAGAATCCGAGAGCTTAGGCCATAGCATAGGCCTTGCCTTGTTCGTGGCCTAGTTTTACATAGACCTTGCCTTGTTCGTTGCCTATATTTTCATAAGCAATGCCTCACCCATAGCCTTTTGCTTCTTCATTCTGCACTTACCACCTTTAACATGCACTACTTCCAAATCAACATTTGAAACCAATCTCCTACTTTATCTCTGTTGTACCTACATTCACTCAAGAACAACAAAAACGATTAGAACGATGGGTTGCCTCCCATCTAGCGCCTTAGTTTTGGTCGTGGCTCGACTCTTCTTTTTGGATTTTTATTTAGAAAAAGCTAACACTTAGTAGAAAAAAAAACATGAAAAACGATGGGTTGCCTCCCATCTAGCGCTTGATTTATTGTCGCGGCATGACATAGTTACCTCGAGTACTTAGACTTCGTCGAGATAAATGGTGGCCATATAGTTTATCGAGTCAAGATGACCGATATAGAGTTTTACTCGTTGGCCATTCACCTTGAAGACAACACCATTACTGTCTTCTAGATCAACTACTCCAGACGAGTAGACTTGGCTAATCTTGTATGGACCAGACCATTTGGACCTTAACTTACCTGGGAATAGCTTCAGTCGGGAATTAAAAAGAAGTACCATGTCGCCTTTTTGGAAGTTTTGTTGAACAATCCGCCGATCATGATACTTTTTCATCTACTTCTTGTAGAGGTCTGATCTTTCATAGGCATGTAGACGGAATTCATCCATCTCATTCAGCTGCTCCAATCTCAGATTCATAGCATCATCCCAATTCAAATTTAGTTGCTTCAGCGCCCACAATGCTTTATACTCGAGTTCGATGGGTAAGTGACAAGCCTTCCCATAAACTAGTTGGTAAGGGGACTGATGATAGGCGAATTTACACGCCTATATCAATATATTTTGCCCATATTTTAGCCTAGTTTTGAGAACAAATTATATATTTCATGCACTTTTAGTCCTTTTTCCTATAAATGAGCTAACGAACATGATTAGTAAAGTTTCAGGTATAAATGATGCAAAATACAGCATTTTATGGCTTACTTGATGCAAAAGAAAGCTCACAAAGGAAGGGAAGAAAGTCTACACGCCTAAGGACCAAAACTGCTGCATAAAAAATCTGTCCCGGGCTAAAACAACATTTCTGAAGACTTTGGGGACTTACAGACACAAAGCTGGATTTTGACAATGATACATTAACCTAGTACAATTAGGTTATGTATTTCATTAGTTTATTTGGATTAGGAGAATGTTATATTAACCTAGTACAAATGGGTTAAGTATTTCCTTAGTTTAGTAGGATTTGGTTATTTATTTCATTAGCATAGTAGGAGTAGGATAGGAGTATTATAAATACCCTATCATGCTAGAGATTTTTAATTAAGTCCTCCCTTAGTGGAGGCAACTCCTCCCTTAATTCAAGAAATTCATTCTTAAACTATTAATTTTCTTCCATCTCTCTCATCTTCCACCACAAACACTTCTAATCTATTCTTCTATTCTTAAATTCCACAACAAGAGAATCGTTACTTGCTAGGGAATCACCAAAACCACACGCCTATCACCTACTTCTCACGCCATCAACCATGCAAAACGTGATATCCTTCGCACTTATGGGTAACTAAACTTCTCTGTTGGGGTTATGGAAGCCGAATGAGATACTATCTATTGCTGTGAGTTTGAGAGTTCGAGACACGTATATTGCTTATATCATTATTCTCTTCATCTTAATGCAAATTCTTGTGGCTGCAGACGCATAGAATAACGCCAGTCTAACATTTAACTTGTTCGAGAGAAAGGTTATTTGTCTGGAAAAGAGATAATGTCAAGGTAGTAGGACACCCTTTCCTATTAAAAAGCTAGTGCCGTAACTGGACTAACCTCTTGGAGAATTCGTACCGTTAGACACGCTTTAAGCTCGAGAGAGTTAAAGTGAAATAGTACTTGTTCAGGTCGAGAGACGCTTGGATTTACCATCGACTACAATTTTCTATAAGCAATTGCATGTCAAGACTCTACACACCCATAGCCAATAGAGACGTATACCTCAGAAGGTGGACATAACCCCAACGCTTCAATTCTCATTGTCTACAACCAACGTGACAATCTTTCTCTTTTTACTTTGCTATTTTCAGCTTTTACTTTATTGTTTTGGTTACATATTACAATCCCCCCTTCTTACGAAACTTACACCAAAAGTTTAGTAATTTTGCTTACTTGTTGGCCAAGCTATTCCCTGTGGGATCGACACCCAACCCAGGTTGGGTTCTATATTTGCTAACGACCGCTTTACACTCCTACGAGAGCTGTAGATTGAGCGTTATCAAAAATTGGCGCCGTTGCCGGGGAATACGAGTGTCAATCAATTTCGTGATAATTACTAGACCCTTTGGTCAAAGATTCTCGTACTTTTACTTTTAGATTTTGTTTTTTGTTTATTGCAGGTTTTTCTTTTAGTGCATGCCCCATACTAGAAGTTCTGGTCAACCGTTATTACCAATCAATCCTGAACCACAACGAATTAGAAGAATGGAAGCACAAGCTGAAATCGACAGGATGGCTGCTCAACACGAGCAAGCAAGATTAGCTGCTCTTGCCGCTGCTCAAGTCCAACAACAAAACATTGATAATCCTGGACGAGCAACAAACCCTGACGATGAGGATTTAGGAGATGACGAGTTGATAAACCCAAGGTATGGCGCTGAAATTGCAACACCTGCCAACAGAAGAGGTCGACAAGCTCGGTATAGGTATGATCGCCAACCTTTGCAACCAGCTTTCGACGATGATGATGATGATCTTGATGGTGCCGGAGCCACTGGAGCTATAATTCCACCACCATTAGTGCCCGGAGCCAAGTTCAACATCACTAGCACCATGATTCAGTTATTACAACTCAAGGGGTTATTTGGTGGACTAGCAGGCGATGATCCGAATATGCATCTCATCAACTTTATTTCTACATGCAAGTCTTTTGACAATCCTGGTGTTGGTCAGAATGCTATTCTATTACGTCTATTTCCATTGTCTCTGTCTGGGGAGGCAACACTATGGTTGAATGGGCTGACTCCTGATTCAATTACAAATTGGAGGCAATTGAGAGACGCTTTCCTAGAAAGATTCTTTCCGCCATCCAAAAGGGCTCAATTGAGAGATGAAATCAGCAACTTTCGTCAGCTTCCCTCTGAAGCTCTTCACGAAACATGGGAGAGGTTCAAGACAAAGCTAGCGAGATGCCCAAACCATCACATGACTAATGTTCACCTCATGGAGATCTTGTATAGAGCCTTGAATTCAGTAACTAAACCAGTGGTGGACAATGCAGCTGGAGGTTCTTTTATGGACCTTACCTTTGGTCAAGCAAGAAATATGCTAGATCGAATGACTAAGCAAAGTAGAGCTTGGCATACCAGGGACTCTGAGGTAGCAAGCCCCACATTATCTATTGGCATGTCTGCAGACCAAAGAAGAAGAGAAAAAGAACGTGAGCAAGACATGGCGCATATGAAAACACAATTGGATCTTCTGACAAAGCACTTATTATCAGGGAAGACCGAAAAAGTGAAAGCTGTGGCGCTGAAAGGAAGATACGAATCTGATTCGGAAGAGGAGGCCAACTACTTGAACAATCAGGGGGGTTTCCGAGGGAATACCCAAGGAAACCAAGGTCGGAACTATTATGATAAATCTGGAAGCAAAGACCAAGGTAGTTGGAAGAAAAATAATGAAAAAAGTGGTTTGTACGTTCCCCCTGGTAGACGTGATACCACCACATCTAATTCTGGGAGTATGGAAGACATGATGGCTAAGTTATTGAAAGGAGTGGAAACAACGAGCGCAGGAGTTAAGGAGGTGATTGATGATTTGTCCTCCATGAAGCAACTAGTTGATTCTCATTCCACTTCTATCAGGCAAATAGAGCAGCAATTGAGCCAACTTTTAGCAGCATTCAATCAAAGAAAGGCTGGCACCTTACCAAGCGATACTGTGCAAAACCCAAGGAATGATGGTTCATGCATGGCCATCACTACCAGAAGTGGTAAGGTGCTGGAAACTTCAGCAAAAGGCAAGCAAGTGGTTGACGTAGCAGCAGACATTGACGCCACACCTAGTGACGTTACAAGAGAAGAAGCCGCAACAACTACTTCAAACGTTAAGGATGTTTCACCTAGTAACGCGCAGCCTGAAAAAAATAATAAACGAAAGCAAGAGGAGAAGAAAGCCATGGAGAGAACACTTCCATACCCACCACCACCTTTTCCCCAAAGATTGAAGAAGGTGGTCGATGACACTAAGTTCAACAAATTTATGACCATGTTGAAGCAGCTGACTATTAATGTCCCATTGGTAGAAGCACTTGAACAAATGCCTGGGTATGCAAAGTTTATGAAAGATCTTTTGACTAAGAAGAGGGCAGCAAGTTATGAGCTGAAGGATGATGTGCATCATTGTAGTGCAATAGCTACTCGATCGATAGTTCAGAAGAAGGCCGACCCCGGAGCTTTCACGATTCCTTGCACCGTCGGATCTTTGGACTTTGCTAAAGCATTGTGTGACTTAGGAGCCAGCATCAACTTGATGCCATTATCGATCTATAAGAAGTTGGGGTTAGGAGATCCTACACCAACTAATATGAGGCTTGTGATGGCGGATAGGTCGGTAAAACGACCGGTTGGTATTCTATGCGATGTCTTGGTGAAGGTATCTTCATTCATATTTCCAGCAGACTTTGTCATCTTGGATTGTGAAGCAGATTCAGAGGTTCCCATAATCTTGGGATGCCCTTTCCTTGCTACGGGAAGTGTGCTCATAGATTTGAGAGCTAATGAGCTTTCATTCTGAATAAATGACGAAGTGGTTCGCTTTGATGTTTGCAAATCAATGAAGCAACCCAAAGATCTGAGTGTATTTTCTGTGGCTGATGTTGTATTTGATGATGAGAATGAGTTACTGGCTGAAGAGCAAATTCTTGATGATCCTTTGGAGGTTTCGCTCATGAAAGGAGAGAATGATGATGCTGAAATTTCTGAAGACGATATTTGTGCTCTATCGGGATTAGGGACATATCACTATACCCCCAAAAAGCTGGATCTTGATCTCAAGAATCGACCCACACCTCCAGCTAAGCCATCTATTGAAGAACCACCCACGCTAGAATTGAAGGAGCTGCCAAGCCATTTGAAGTACGCCTTCTTAGGAAGCGGAAACACTCTTCCAGTCCTTGTAGCAGCCGATTTGGGTGAGCAACAAGTTGCAGCTCTTATTGCAATCTTACGCAAGTATATTAGAGCTATTGGATGGACCATTGTGGATATTATTGGTATTCCACCTGGGATTTGCACACATAAAATTCAGCTTCAAGAAAAGTGCACACCCACCATTGAACATCAAAGACGTCTAAACCCACCAATGCAAGAAGTGGTGAAGAAGGAGATTATCAAGTGGTTAGACGCAGGAGTCGTGTATCCTATTTCTGATAGTACATGGGTAAGCCCAGTACAATGTGTTCCCAAGAAAGGAGGTATGACGGTGGTTGAGAATGCAAAGAATGAGCTTATTCCACTCAGGCCCGTTACTGGATGGAGAGTATGCATGGACTACCGCAAGCTGAATTCTTGGACGCTCAAGGATCACTTCCCCATGCCATTTATGGACCAAATGCTAGATCGATTAGCGGGGAAAGGATGGTTTTGCTTCTTGGATGGTTATTCAGGTTACAATCAGATTTGTATTGCCCCCGAAGACCAAGAGAAGACAACGTTTACATGCCCATATGGCACTTTTGCCTTCAAACGCATGCCATTCGGGTTGTGTAACGCACCAGCCACCTTTCAACGTTGTATGATGTCTATTTTCTCTGATATGGTAGAAGACACTTTGGAGGTATTTATGGACGACTTTTCAGTTGTTGGTGAGTCTTTTGAAGCATGTTTGGCAAACTTGAGCATAGCATTGCAAAGATGTGTAGAGTTCAACCTTGTGCTGAATTGGGAAAAGTGCCACTTCATGGTAAAAGAAGGAATCGTTCTTGGGCACAAGATTTCCGAAAGAGGAATAGAGGTTGATCGCGCCAAAATAGAGGTAATTGAGAAAATACCACCTCCAATTTCGGTGAAGGGAGTTCGTAGTTTTCTTGGCCATGTTGGGTTTTATCGTAGATTCATCAAAGACTTCTCCAAAATTTCTAGTCCATTGTGCAAACTATTGGAGAAAGATGCGAAGTTTGACTTTAATGATGATTGCTTAAAGGCATTCGAATGCCTTAAAGAAAAACTCATTGAAGCTCCTATCATGGTAGCACCAGATTGGACGCTCCCGTCCGAAGTCATGTGTGATGCTAGTGGTGTAGCCGTTGGTGCTGTTCTTGGACAGAGAAAGGAGAAATTATTTCATCCTATCTACTATGCGAGTAAGGTCGTTAATGAAGCCCAAAAGAACTACACTGTTACTGAACAAGAGCTCTTAGCGGTTGTGTATGCGTTTGAGAAGTTCCGTGCCTATCTATTGGGTACTAAGGTGATCGTTCATACAGACCATGCAGCTCTTAGGTATCTAATGACAAAGAAGGATGCAAAACCAAGGCTGATTCGATGGGTATTGCTGCTGCAAGAGTTTGATTTCGAAGTCAAAGATAGAAGAGGTTGCGAGAACCAAGTGGCTGATCACCTATCCAGACTTGAGAATGAGTATGTGGCGCAACCAGAAAATCAGATTGATGATGCATTCCCTGACGAGGAGATACTAGCAACAACAATGGAGAAATTACCATGGTATGCCGACTTTGCAAATTTCGTGGTGAGTAATGTGTTACCTTCCAATCTAGCTTACCACCAGAGGAGGAAGTTTATGCATGACGTTCGGTACTACTATTGGGATGAGCCTTATTTGTTTCGAAGATGCGCGGATGGTATCATTCGACGATGTATATCCCATGAAGAAGTACCTACTATATTGGAAGCATGCCACACTTCGCAAGTTGGAGGACATCATGCAGGGAATCGAACGGCAAGGAAAGTCTTGCAAAGCGGTTATTATTGGCCTACAATATTTAGAGATGCATATGACTATGTGCGAAGGTGTGACCAATGCCAACGTCAAGGTGCTATTTCAAAACACCATGAAATGCCCATGTCCAAAATTCTGGAGGTAGAACTCTTTGATGTGTGGGGTATGATTTCATGGGACCATTCGTGAATTCATTTGGAATGAAGTACATCTTGGTTGCTGTGGATTATGTGTCAAAATGGGTTGAAGCTGTAGCATTGGCCGACAACGAAGGAAAGCGTGTTGTAGCATTTTTAAAGAAGAATATCTTCTCTCGCTTTGGAGTACCTCGTACTATCATAAATGATGGAGGATCTCACTTTTGCAACAAGCTATTCAAATCTGTATTGGCCAAGTATGGAGTCAAGCAACACAAGGTAGCTACGCCTTATCATCCCCAAACCAGTGGACAAGTTGAGGTTTCCAACCGCGAGATCAAGCAAATCCTTGCCAAGACGGTTAATGCGAATAGGAAGGACTGGTCACGAAAGCTAGATGATGCACTATGGGCGTATAGGACTGCATTCAAGACACCCATTGGCATGTCACCTTATCAGCTAGTTTATGGGAAAGCTTTTCATCTACCCATCGAGCTTGAATACAAGGCATTGTGGGCATTGAAGCACTTGAATCTGAATTGGGATGATGTGAAGAACCTGAGGTTGGAGAAGCTGAACGAACTAGATGAATTTCGTCTCCATGCATATGAAAGATCAGATTTATACAAGGAGCGGATGAAGAAGTATCATGATCAGCGGATTGTTCGACGAAACTTCCAAAAAGGTGACATGGTACTACTTTTTAATTCCAGACTCAAGCTTTTCCCAGGTAAGTTAAAATCGAAATGGTCTGGTCCATTTAAAGTCATCCAAGTCTACTCGTCTGGAGTAGTCGAATTGGAAAACAATGAGGGTGTTATCTTCAAAGTGAATGGCCAACGTGTCAAGCCATATATCGGTCCTCTTGACTCGATGAATGACATGGCCATCACTTATCTCGACGAAGTCTAAGTACTCGAGATAACTATGTCGAGCCACGACAATAAATAAGGCGCTAGATGGGAGGCAACCCATCGTTTTATCATTTCATCATTTCATCATTTTATTGTTTTATCGTTTCGTCGTTTTAGTATTTTTTCTTTTTGATAAATGAAAATCCAAAAATAAGAGTCGTGCCACGACCAAAACTAAGGTGCTTGGTGGGAGGCAACCCATCGTACTAATCGTTTTCATTTTGTTTTGAGCAAATTAGGTGCAAGAAGTATGCAACGAGGAGATTGATCTCAATTGACGATTTGGACGCATTGTATGGCAAAGTCGGTAAGGTAGGAATGGTGATGCATAAGGCTATGAATTGAGCCTTTCTCACGTCATAATAGGCTTCGAGGAAGGCTAGGCCTTGGTAAAAATAGGCCACGAACGATGCACAACCTATTCTATAGCCTAAGGACTCGGAATCTAGTGTGCTATACACTATGCGCCGCCTATTCCTAGGTATGATTTTGACTATGCGCCGCCTATGCTATGGCATTTGAGATACTGAGACCAAATGCCATAGACTATGCGGCGCATATGTCTAGAAATGCCATAGACTATGCGGCGCATATGTCCCATTATGCCATGGATAATGCGCTGCATATGTCATTGATATGCCGAGAGATATGCGCCGCATATGTGGTGATCTTGTCCCCAAATACGATTGTAAATGGGTCATAACCCGACCCATACTCTTCCTATATAAAGGGGACTTGGTTTTATAACACAACCACATTAGAAACAACCCTAAAGGCGCCGCATAACACTCCAAATCCTCTCAAAATTTTCTTCCTTTGTTCTTCCAATTCACAACAACTTCTCCACAATCTTCAAGCAAGTAAGTACTCTCTTATTCTTCATCTATTTATCGTAAGTACTACGTTGATATGCTTATTATATTTTGCTAAATCATGTGAGATTGGTGGTGATGTTCATGTGTTTGGATAATTGTTACAAGATCGTGTGATTGAATATATACGTAGGGAATTCTTGACTTGTTTCCGATTTGAATCTTGTTTTGATAGCATTGTTATGATAGTTGCTGAATTAATATGGCTATGAATATTGCTTAAGATTGTTGGTTGGATGATTACATGATAGACTATCCCGGCCATCGGGATAAGGTTATAGTGCCTATCGACTTAAGAGGTTGTGCTTGTTGTAAGAATAATAATTCCATGTGATATCCCCTAGGTTGTAGTGTTGCTATATCCACCATGAAAGTAGTCCAATGGCTGTAAATAAGTGATGTAATGCTGATTTTCTTGTCGGAATACAATCCTAAAACGGATGTCGACGAAATCTGAGTACTCGACCACTTTTACTTCACTGATTTGTGTTAACAAGATTAAGTGTGGGGTGGTACCCCTAGTGCCTGCATATAGATTGTATAAAGTGAGATTGTGCTGCAACTAACATTATTTCTAGTCTCAGGTACAATGGCACCGAAAGCAAAGAAAGGCAAGGAGAAGGCTACCACGTCCCGAAAGGACAAGAAGAGAAGTTGAAAAGACCAAGGAGAATCATCTTCAGCACACCAACCACGAAGAATGTTCGGAATAAAGTGGGTTCTTGAGGAAGAAGCCAAAGCATGGTACAGCAGCAACAAAGAAAAGAAATATGTGCACGTCGACTTGATCAACAAGGAGACCTTAGCAAAGAAGGAGCCGCAAATGTTGGATAAAATAATGGCTTTGAAGCTAGATTTCATCTTCCGCGACATGGGAGAGTGCAATCTTGACTTGACAAGAGAGTTTTATGCCAACTGGTCGCTGAACACAACAGGCAATGAAGTAAAAATTCAGGGCCAAGTGTTACAGCTTACAGCGGATTGGATCAACTCTTTTCTTAGCCTACCTTCGGTCGACCCTGCACCATACAAAGAGCTGTACAGCAGGCCTCCTTACAGAGCGATAAGACACACGCTTTGTGGAAGCAGATCAATGGCAAGATGGGGCAGACATAAGGAAACAGGCCGTCACAACACCTTCCCCTATGCTCCACTAAATAGGGAAGCAAGAATCTGGATGCGCATTGTCAACTCATACCTTATTCCTGGGACGCAATACACCAAGATATCGAGAGATAGAGTGTGTTTGGTTTATGCGTTGATGACGAATGTCCCTATCAACTTTGGGGCAATCATTCGATCTACCATGAGGAAGGCCAGACTCCACCGAAGGTCCCATTTCACATTCGGCAATTTGTTGACAGCAATGTTGCGGAAGGAGGATATAGAAGAGGAACCAGCTGACCACAAACTCCAACATAACCCAAAGAAGGTTGACCTCACCAAGGTCAAAGATGCTGAAACAACGCATGGAGTCAACCTTACTACTGCGGAGAGACATGCTCGTGATGAGAGTTTCTTCCGTCATCTCTATGGCATGACACAATTCACTATGATGAGTGGTGGACGTATTCCAACTGCTGAAGAGCTCCAACAGCTAGACCACGACTACCCAATGAACAGGCATGCCCGGGAGATGTGTGGAGTGGGCGTATATTTTGAGGAACCTCTTGACGATGACGTGCCAACTGATGATGATAGATGCTTGCCTGATTCTGATGATGAGGAGAACTCTGATGATGACTCTTATGATGATTCAGACGAAGGGGGTATGACCCCCGACATTGATGAGGAGTCCGACTAAACCAGGTTCTTCGCATTTATTTTCCACTGAGGGCAGTGTCCCGTCTAAGTGTGGGGTGGCAGAATCTGCATGCTATACTTCTTTGTTTGCACCTATGTTTGTATGTTTGCTTGTTTACTTTGTTTTTTTTAGTCCATTTTTTTGTGTTTTTTCGTTCAAACGTTTTTTTTAATTTTTTAGGAGTAAAATTTTTCTAGCTACGCATGAAATTATTTTGATAGGCAGCATGAGATTAGAACAAGAGTATGTGCTACAATTGTGACTATTGAGACGTTTAGGCTCTAGTTGTGACTTATTATGTGATATTGTGTGATTCAATTCCTTCAATTGTTGGGACGAGAGTCTATATTACTTCCAAACAAGTCGACCATGTGCCTTGTGTGTGTGAGATAATAGTATATTCTATGTTTGTGGCTGATGCTAGAACTTGCCTGGTATGTATGCAAAGCGAAAATAAGGAGTGTAAGTTTAGGATATGATTTAGGCATTTCTTTGGCAACCTATACATGTTTACCTTCAGTTTTACCTACCCATGAACATCATCCTAGTTAACCCTTTTTGAGCCTTTAGCCTATTTCTTTGACAACCTCGTATGTAAGCCTAATCCATTTTTTTTCAAGACCGTAATTTGATCCAAATTCCTAAGTTCTTTAAAAAAAAAGTCATGTGACAACATAAGAGAAAATTGGGTAAGTATGATGCTTTAAATTGTAAATGGTGCTTGAATGTGTTATGGAAAAGAAAGTGCTATCATATGAGGTATGTTGTGAAAAGAAAAAGGAAAAGAAAGCTGAAAAGTGAGTTGTGCTTAAAATTGAAAAACAAAAGAGGAGAACAAGGGTGGTAGAATAAAAAAAAAAAAAAAGGTTGAAAGAAAAAAGTGTCAATGATACAAAGTGATGTATTAAAAGCGCTTAGGAACCTAGTCACTATTCTTGGCCAAAATAGTCCTACCCGTCCCTTAGCCTACATTACAACCATCAAAAGACCTACTTGATCCTAATCTTAACATTCTGACATTTAGTGGAGTACTACACTAAGGGCAAGCCTATGGTCATCAGTTGCTACATATGAATTCTTTGTGAGAGTGAGAGCAAGGACATTTTGATACCCATGTTTGAAAAATATGCTATATTTGTGAGTAATTATGGGTACTATATTGTGAGACACACATGGTTGATGAGCTTTGGATAGTTGTATATGATTCTATGTACCTTAACGTTTGCATGCGAGTTGATCACCATCACTAGTCTACGCTAGAGGTTAAACTGTTTCTACTTATAATCGGGAAGCTACTCTTTGTTGATAATTTTTGTGCTTGTCTTAAAGAATGTTTTGTGTTGTTGCTGTAAAAACCCTAAGTTGATGCTTAGAAGGACATGATATTTTGTTCGAGGACGAACAAAGTTACAAGTGTGGGGTGTTGATGATAGGAGAATTTAGACGCCTATATCAATATATTTTGCCCATATTTTAGCCTAGTTTTGAGAACAAATTATATATTTCATGCACTTTTAGTCCTTTTTCCTATAAATGAGCTAACGAACATGATTAGTAAAGTTTCAGGTATAAATGATGCAAAATACAGCATTTTATGGCTTACTTGATGCAAAAGAAAGCTCACAAAGGAAGGGAAGAAAGTCTACACGCCTAAGGACCAAAACTGCTGCATAAAAAATCTGTCCCGGGCTAAAACAGCATTTCTGAAGACTTTGGGGACTTACAGACACAAAGCTGGATTTTGACAATGATACATTAACCTAGTACAATTAGGTTATGTATTTCATTAGTTTATTTGGATTAGGAGAATGTTATATTAACCTAGTACAAATGGGTTAAGTATTTCCTTAGTTTAGTAGGATTTGGTTATTTATTTCATTAGCATAGTAGGAGTAGGATAGGAGTATTATAAATACCCTATCATGCTAGAGATTTTTAATTAAGTCCTCCCTTAGTGGAGGCAACTCCTCCCTTAATTCAAGAAATTCATTCTTAAACTATTAATTTTCTTCCATCTCTCTCATCTTCCACCACAAACACTTCTAATCTATTCTTCTATTCTTAAATTCCACAACAAGAGAATCGTTACTTGCTAGGGAATCACCAAAACCACACGCCTATCACCTACTTCTCACGCCATCAACCATGCAAAACATGATATCCTTCGCACTTATGGGTAACTAAACTTCTCTGTTGAGGTTATGGAAGCCGAATGAGATACTATCTATTGCTGTGAGTTTGAGAGTTCGAGACACGTATATTGCTTATATCATTATTCTCTTCATCTTAATGCAAATTCTTGTGGCTGCAGACGCATAGAATAACGCCAGTCTAACATTTAACTTGTTCGAGAGAAAGGTTATTTGTCTGGAAAAGAGATAATGTCAAGGTAGTAGGACACCCTTTCCTATTAAAAGCTAGTGCCGTAACTGGACTAACCTCTTGGAGAATTCGTACCGTTAGACACGCTTTAAGCTCGAGAGAGTTAAAGTGAAATAGTCCTTGTTCAGGTCGAGAGACGCTTGGATTTACCATCGACTACAATTCTCTATAAGCAATTGCATGTCAAGACTCTACACACCCATAGCCAATAGAGACGTATACCTCAGAAGGTGGACATAACCCCAACGCTTCAATTCTCATTGTCTACAACCAACGTGACAATCTTCCTCTTTTTACTTTGCTATTTTCAGCTTTTACTTTATTGTTTTGGTTACATATTACAATCACCCCTTCTTACGAAACTTGCACCAAAAGTTTAGTAATTTTGCTTACTTGTTGGCCAAGCTATTCCCTGTGGGATCGACACCCAACCCAGGTTGGGTTCTATATTTGCTAACGACCGCTTTAAACTCCAACGAGAGCTTTAGATTGAGCGTTATCAGGGAATGCCAATAGGCATTTTGAATGCAGTCCTATAAGCCCATAGCGCATCGTCCAGCTTCCGAGATCAATCTTTCCTATTAGCATTTACAGTCTTAGCAAGGATTTGCTTGATCTCTCGATTGGAAACCTATACCTGTCCACTAGTTTGAGGGTGATAAGGTGTGTCTACCTTATGTTGCTTGACACCATATTTTGCCAACACGGATTTGAACAGCTTGTTGCAAAAGTGAGATCCTCCATCGCTTATGATAGTCCGTGGTATTCCAAAGCGAGAGAAGATATTTCTCTTCAAGAATGCTACAACATGCTTTCCCTCATTGTCGGCTAACGCTACTGTTTTGACCCATTTTGAAACATAATCTACAACAACTAGGATGTATTTCATTCCAAACGAATTTACGAATGGACCCATGAAATCAGTACCCCACACATCAAAGAGCTTGACTTCAAGAATTTTTGACATGGGTATCTCATGGTGTTTTGAAATTGCACCTTGTCTCTGACATTGGTCGCATCTTCTCACAAAGTCGTAGGCATCTTTAAATATCGAGGGCCAATAATATCCACATTGTAATACCTTCCTTGCTGTCCGATTACCTGCGTGATGTCCCCCAACTTAGGAAGTGTGACATGCTTCTAATATATTAGGCACCTCTACATGGGATATGCATCGCCTGATAACACCATCCGCGCATCGTTGAAACAAATATGGCTCATCCCAAAAGTAATGTTTTACATCATGCATGAACTTCTTCTTTTGATGAAAGGATAGATTTGCAGGTATCACATTACTCACCACAAAATTTGCAAAGTCTGCATACCATGGTAACTCTTCCATTATTGTGGCTAAGATCTCTTCATCAAGGAATGTATCATCAATCTCGAGATTAGGCTGTGCTATATGCTCGTTCTCGAGTCTAGATAGATGATCAACCACTTGGTTCTCACAACCTCTTCTATATTTTACCTCGAAATCAAATTCTTGCAGCAATAATACCCATCGAATTAGCCTTGGTTTTGAATCCTTCTTTGTCATTAAATATCTCAGGGTTGCATGGTCTGTGTGAACTATCACTTTGGGTCCTAACAATTAAGCATGGAACTTCTCAAAGGCATACACAACCACTAGCAGCTCTTGTTCTGTGACAATATAATTCTTTTGGGCTTCGTTTAGGACCTTGCTAGCATAGTAGATTGGATGGAATAACTTCTCCCTTCTCTGGCCAAGTACAGCACCCAAAGCTACCCCACTAGAGTCACACATGACTTCAAACGGTAGAGACCAATCTGGTGCTACCATGATAGGAGCTTCAATTAGCTTCCCTTTGAGGCATTCGAATGCCTTCGAACAATCTTCATTGAAGTCAAACTTTGCGTCTTTCTCCAAAAGTTTGCGTAATGGAGCGATTTTGGAGAAGTCTTTGATGAACTGCCGATAGAAACCTGCATACCCGAGGAAACTACGAACTCCCTTCACGAAAATTAGAGGTGGTAGCTTCTCGATAACTTCAATTTTAGCTCGATCAACCTCAATTCCTCTTTCAGAGATTTTATGCCCAAGAACAATACCTTCTTTAACCATAAAGTGGCACTTCTCCCAGTTCAGCACTAGGTTGAATTCAACACATCTTTGCAACGCCATACTTAGGTTTGCCAAACAAGATTCAAATGACTCACCTACCACTGAAAAATTGTCCATGAATACTTCCAACGTATCTTCAACCATATCAGAAAAAATGGACATCATACAACGCTGAAAGGTGGCTGGTGCATTACATAGTCCGAATGGCATACGTTTGAAGGCAAACGTACCATATGGGCATGTGAACGTTGTTTTCTCTTGGTCTTCGGGAGAAATACAAATCTGATTATAGCCGGAATAACCATCTAAGAAGGAAAACCATCCTTTCCCTGCTAATCGATCAAGCATTTGGTCCATAAATGGCATTGGAAAGTGATCTTTAAGCGTCCACGAATTCAGATTTTGGTAATCCATGCATACTCTCCAAATGCCATTTATCTATTTGTTTTTTCTATTTCTTTTTCTTTTCTTCTCTCTTTTTTTTATAACACACCTCTATGATAACCATTCTTTTTCATAACGAATTCAAGTACCAATTTACTTTAAGGCACTACTCTCACCCAATTTCCTCTTATTTTGTCACATGACTTTACAATTTTAAAGAACTTAGGAATTTGGATCAAATTATGGTCTTGAAAAAAAGGGATTAAGCTTACATATGAGGTTGTCAAAGAAAATAGGCTTAAAGGCTCAAAAGGGTTGACTAGGATAATGTCCATGGGTAGGTAAAACGAAGGTAAACAATTATAGGTTGTCAAAGAAATGCCTAAATCATCTCCTAAACTAGCACTCTTTATTTCGCTTTACATACATGCCAGACAAGTTCTAGCATCAGCCACAAACATAGAATATACTATCATCTCACACACACAAGGCACATGGTCGACTTTATTGGAAGTAGTATAGACTCTTGACCCAACGTATGAAGGAATTAAACCACACAATTATCACACAGTGAGTCACACCTAGAGCATAAATGTCTCAATAGTAATGATTTTATCACAGACTCTTGTCGTAATACCATGCTGCCTATCAGAATAATTTCATGCAAAGTTTGTAACAAAAAAAATTTCCTAAAAAAAAAAATTAAAACAAACAAAAATAAATAAGCAAAACACACATAAATAAGCAAATGCAGATAAAGAAGGTTAGCATGCAAATACCAGTACCCCACACTTAGACGGGACACACTGTCCTCAGTGGAAAATAAATCAGAAGAACCTGGTTAGTCGGACTCCTCCTCTATGTATGGGGTCATACCCCCTTCGTTGGAATCATCATTGGAGTCGTCGTCATCAAAGTTCTCCTCCACGTCCAAGTCTGGCATTCTGCGATCATCATCGGTTGGCACATCGTCCTCAAGAGGTTCCTCAAAGTATACCCCTACTCCGCACATCGCCCGTGCATGCTCATTCATTGGGTAGTCATAATCCAGCTGTTGGAGTTCTGCAGTAGTTGGAACACGACCTCCTCTCATCATTGTAAACCGAGTCATGCCATAAAGATGGTGAAAGAAACTTTCATCCCGAGCATGCCTTTCTGCAGTGGTAAGGTTGATGCCATGCATGGTTTCAGCATCTTTAACCTTTGTGAGGTCAACCTTCTTCGGGTTTTGTGGGAGTTTATGATCAGCAGGTTCCTCTTCGATGTCCTCCTTCCTCAATATTGCAGTCAACAGATTGCCAAAGCTGAAGTAGGACCTCTTGTGTAGCCTAGCTTTACGCATTGTAGATTGAATAATTGCTCCAATATTGATAGGGACATTCGTCATCAATGCGTACACCAAGAACACTCTATCTCATGTTATCTTTGTTCACTGGGTTCCTGGAATCAAGCAAGAGTTGACTATTCGCAGCCATATCCTAGCTTCCCTATTCAAAGGAGCATATGGGAAGGTATTGTGCCGACCAGTGTCCTTGTGTCTACTCCATCGTGCCATGGATCGTGGTCCGCATAATGTGTGTCTAATAGCCCTATACGGAGGTCTGTTATACATCTCCTTGAATGGTGATGGGTCAACAGATGGCAAACCTAGAAAGGAGTTGAAGAACTCCGCATTTAGTTGCAGAACTTGGCCCCGAATCTTTACTTCATTCCCTATAGTTTTCGGTGACCAGTTGGCATAGAATTCTCGTGTTAAATCGAGATTGCACTCTCCCATATCTCAGAAGATGAAATCAAGATATAACGCCATTATCTTTGCCAACATACGAGGTTCTTTCTTTGCTAGGCTCTCCTTGTTATCAACTCAACATGAACATATTTTTTCTCTTTATTGTTCCTATGCCATTCCTTTCCTTCCTCCTCTAGGACCCATTTTATTCTAAACATACGGCGAGGTATTTGCAGTGAGGAGGATTCTCCTTTCTCTTTTCGTCCTCTTTTCTTGCCTTTTTGTGAAGTGGTTGCTTTTTCTTTTCCTTGTCTTGCTTTTGGTGCCATTGTACCTGAGATTAAAACAATAGTCATGTTAGCATCATCTCGATGGATACAATCGATAAACAAGCTGTAGTGGCACCACCCCACACTTATTTTGTTGGTACAAACTAGTGAAGTGAAAGTTATCGATTATTCAGACTTCATCGATATACATTTTAGGCGCTATATTCCAACAATATAATTAGTGCAGTCATACTTCATGAAATCTTGGCAATACTTTCATGTTTGATATATCTTTTGAGCAAGACTACTCCATATAGATTGAATCAAGTTTTAGGAATAATCACAATTTCGTATGTTTGTAGTCAACCATGGCTTTCACCTTTATACACAAGTTATTCCAACATGTAAGAGTTCTATTGACAAGATTATGCAATGTTCTTGACCATGTCAATTCTGCAAAAGTATGACAGTGCATCAAAATTAAATACAAGTTGGGAACAAGTCAAGATCATTCTTACATATTCTTTCCCTCACTTAGTTGTATCACAACAAATTAATCACATTCAACTCACCAGTACTACTTTAAGATTTAAAAATTTATAATAGGCGTAGTAGTGTAGTACTTACGGAATATAAATAAAGAACAAAGAAGTACTTACTTGGTTGATGACCTTGGATGATGTTCTTGCAAAGTAAAAGAGCAAAAGGAAAATTTTTGAGAGGATTTGGAGAGGTAGGCGGCACTTATGCTAGGTTTGCAATGTATTTTTGGTCTAAGACTAAGTCTCTTATTTATAGGGCAAGCTTGGTTCGGGTTTTGACCTATTTAAAATCGGATTTGGAGACCAAAAGTGACCATAGGCGGTGCCTTTTGCTTTGCCTATGCTTGGCATAGGCGGCGCCTTTTGTAAATCCTAGTTGAGCATAGGTAGCGCCTATGCCATGGCATTGTTAGGCATAGGCGGCTCCTATGCCATGGCATATGAGATTCAGAGACAAAAGGCTTTGGCACTATGACATTCTTAGGAATAGGCGACGCCTATGCTATGGCACTCTAGAATCCGAGAGCTTAGGCCATAGCATAGGCCTTGCCTTGTTCGTGGCCTAGTTTTACATAGGCCTTGCCTTGTTCGTTGCCTATATTTTCATAAGCAATGACTTACCCATAGCCTTTTGCTTCTTCATTCTTAACTTAACACCTTTAACATGCACTACTTCCAAATCAACATTTGAAACCAAACTCCTCCTTTACCTCTGTTGTACCTACATTCACTCAAGAACAACAAAAACGATTAGAACGATGGGTTGCCTCCCATCTAGCGCCTTAGTTTTGGTCGTGGCTCGACTCTTCTTTTTGGATTTTTATTTAGAAAAAGCAAACACTTAGTAGAAAAAAAAATGAAAAATGATGGGTTGCCTCCCATCTAGCGCTTGATTTATTGTCGCGACACGACATAGTTACCTCGAGTACTTAGACTTTGTCGAGATAAATGGTGGCCATATAGTTTATCGAGTCAAGATGACCGATATAGGGTTTTACTCATTGTCCATTCACCTTGAAGACAACACCATTACTGTCTTCTAGCTCAACTACTCCAGACGAGTAAACTTGGCTAATCTTGTATGGACAAGACCATTTGGACCTTAACTTACCTGGGAATAGCTTCAGTCAGGAATTGAAAAGAAGTACCATGTCGCCTTTTTGGAAGTTTTGTTGAACAATCCGCCGATCATGATACTTTTTCATCTGCTTCTTGTAGAGGTCTGATCTTTCATAGGCATGTAGACGGAATTCATCTATCTCATTCAGCTGCTCCAATCTCAGATTCATAGCATCATCCTAATTCAGATTTAGTTGCTTCAGCACCCACAATGCTTTATACTCGATTTCGATGGGTAAGTGACAAGCCTTCCCATAAACTAGTTGGTAAGGGGACATGCCAATAGGCGTTTTGAATGTAGTCCTATAAGCCCATAGCGCATCGTCCAGCTTCCGAGACCAATCTTTCCTATTAGCATTACAGTCTTAGCAAGGATTTGCTTGATCTCTTGATTGGAAACCTCTACCTGTCCACTAGTTTAAGGGTGATAAGGTGTGTCTACCTTATGTTGCTTGACACCATATTTTGCCAACACGGATTTGAACAACTTGTTGCAAAAGTGAGATCCTCTATCGCTTATGATAGTCCATGGTATTCTAAAGCGAGAGAAGATATTTCTCTTCAAGATGCTACAACACGCTTTCCCTCATTGTCGGCTAATGCTACTGCTTCGACCCATTTTGAAACATAATCTACAGCAACTAGGATGTATTTTATTCCAAACGAATTTACGAATGGACCCATGAAATCAATACCCCATACATCAAAGAGCTCGACTTCAAGAATTTTTGACATGGGCATCTCATGGTGTTTTGAAATTGCACCTTGTCTCTGACATTGGTCGCATCTTCTCACAAAGTCGTAGGCATCTTTAAATACGAGGGCCAATAATATCCACTTTGCAATACCTTCCTTGCTGTCCGATTACCTGCATGATGTCCCCCAACTTGGGAAGTGTGACATGCTTCTAATATATTAGGCACCTCTACATGGGATATGCATCGCCTGATAACACCATCCGCGCATCGTTGAAACAAATATGGCTCATCCCAAAAGTAATGTTTTACATCATGCATGAACTTTCTCTTTTGATGAAAGGATAGATTTGCAGGTATCACATTACTCACCACAAAATTTGCAAAGTATGCATACCATGGTAACTCTTCCATTATTGTGGTTAAGATCTCTTCGTCAGGGAATGTATCATCAATCTAGAGATCAGTCTGTGCTATATGCTCGTTCTCGAGTCTAGATAGATGATCAGCCACTTGGTTCTCACAACCTCTTCTATCTTTTACCTCAAAATCAAATTCTTGCAGCAATAATACCCATCGAATTAGCCTTGGTTTTGCATCTTTCTTTGTCATTAAATATCTCAGGGCTGCATGGTCTGTGTGAACTATCACTTTGGTTCCCAATAAGCACGGAACTTCTCAAAGACATACACAACCGCTAGCAGCTCTTGTTCTGTGATAGTATAATTCTTTTGGGCTTTGTTTAGGACCTTGCTAGCATAGTAGATTGGATGGAATAACTTCTCCCTTCTCTGGCCAAGTACAGCACCCAAAGCTACCCCACTAGCGTCACACATGACTTCAAACGGTAGAGACCAATCTGGTGCTACCATGTTAGGAGCTTCAATTAGCTTCCCTTTGAGGCATTCGAATGCCTTCAAACAATCTTCATTGAAGTCAAACTTTGCGTCTTTCTCCAAAAGTTTGCGTAATTGAGCGATTTTGGAGAAGTCTTTGATGAACCGCCGATAGAAACCTGCATGCCCGAGGAAACTACAAACTCCCATCACGGAAATTGGAGGTGGCAGCTTCTCAATAACTTCAATTTTAGATCGATCAACCTCAATTCCTCTTTTGGAGATTTTATGACCAAGAACAATACCTTCTTTAACCATAAAGTGGCACTTCTCCTAGTTCAACACTAGGTTGAATTCGACACATCTTTGCAACGCCATACTTAGGTTTGCCAAGCAAGATTCAAATGACTCACCTACCACTGAAAAATTGTCCATGAATACTTCCAAAGTATCTTCAACCATATCAGAAAAATGGACATCATACAACGCTGAAAGGTGGCTGGTGCATTACATAGTCCGAATGGCATACGTTTGAAGGCAAACGTACCATATGGGCATGTGAACGTTGTTTTCTCTTGGTCTTCGAGAGAAATAAAAATCTGATTATAGCCGGAATAACCATCTAAGAAGCAAAACCATCCTTTCCCTGCTAATCGATCAAGCATTTGGTCCATAAATGGCATTGGAAAGTGATCTTTAAGCGTCCACGAATTCAGCTTTAGGTAATCCATGCATACTCTCCATCCTGTAATGGGTCTAAGTGGAATAAACTCATTCTTTTCATTTACAACTACCGTCATGCCTCCTTTCTTGGGAATATATTGTACCGTGCTTACCCATTTACTGTCAGAGATAGGATACACAACCCCTGTATCTAACCACTTAATAATTTCTTTCTTCACTACTTCTTGCATAGGTGGATTGAGACGCCTTTGATGCTCAATAGTTGGTGTGCAATTTTCTTCAAGCTGAATCTTGTGTGTACAAATCCCAGGTGGACTACCAATAATGTCAGCGATGGTCCAACCAATGGCTCTTATATACTTCCTTAGAATAGTGATGAGAGCTGCAACTTGCTGCTCACCCAAGTCTGCCGCCACAATGACTGGGAGTGAATTTCCGCTTCCTAAGAATGCGTACTTTAAATGACTAGGCAGCTCCTTCAATTCTAACGTGGGTGGCTCTTCAATAGATGGTTTAGCTGGTGGTTTAGGTCGGTTTTTGAGATCAAGGTCCATCTTCTTAGGAGCATGAGGATACGACCCTAACCTTGTTAGAGCACCAATAGTTTCTTCATAATTTTCAGCTTCCTTACGCTCAACATTCATAAGTACAACCGCCAATGGGTCATCAATAAGCTGCTCCTCTTCAAGTAATTCTTTCACATCATCGAAATAAACATCAGTTACCGAGAATATGTTTAGATCTTTGGGTTGCTTCATTGATTTACACACATCAAAGCGAACTACTTCGTCATTTATTCGGAATAAAAGCTCATTAGCTCTCAAGTCGATAAGCACACTTCCTGTTGCAAGAAAAGGGCACCCCAAGATTATGGGAACTTCTGAGTCTGCCTCACAATCCAAAATAATGAAGTCTGCCAAAAAGATGAATGAAGAAACCTTCACCAATACATCACATAAAATACCAACAGGTCATTTTACCGACCTATCTGCCATTACGAGCCTCATATTGGTTGGAGTAGGATCACCCAACCCCAACTTTTTGTAAATAGATAATGGCATCAAATTAATGCTGGCTCCTAAATCGCATAATGCCTTGGCAAAATTCAAAGATCCAACGGTGCAAGGAATAGTGAATGCACCGGGGTCAGCCTTCTTCTGAACTAGTGATCGGGTGGCAATTGCACTGCAATGATGAACAGTGTCTGTCAACTCATATCTTGCTGCTCGCTTCTTTGTCAACAGATCCTTCATAAATTTTGCATACCCTGGTATTTGTTCTAGTGCCTCTACCAACAGAACATTAATGGTCAACTGTTTCAACATTGCCATGAATTTATTGAACTTGGTATCATCAGCTTTCCTCTTCAATCTTTGAGGAAAAAGTGGTGGTGGAAGTGGAATTGTTTTCTCCACGGCTTTCTTCTCCTCTTGCTTCTGAATTTCGGTCTTTTCAGGCTGCAAACTCCTAGGGGTGATGTCATGGACGTCTTGGTCAGCTTCTATGGCGTCCTTATCTCCTTTATTTTCGGCCACTTGCTTGCTTTGGGATAAATTTTCCAGCACCTTACCACTTCTGGTAGTAATAGCCATGCATGATCCGTCTTTCCTTGGATTTTGCACAGTGTCGCTAGGTAACGTACCAACCTTTCTTTGATTGAGTGTTGTTGAGAGTTGGCTCAATTGCTGCTCTATTTGTTTTATTGAAGTGGAATGTGAGTCAACCAATTGCTTCATTGAGGATAAATCATTTATTACCTCAGTTACTCCCGCGCTGGTTGCCTCTACTCCTTTCAATAGTTTAGCCATCATGTCTTCCATATTTGCAGAACTAGATGCAGTGGCATCACGTCTCCCTGGGGGAACATACAAACCACTCTTGTCATTCTTGTTCTTCCAACTACCTTGGTCCTTGTTTCCAGATTTATCATAATAGTTCCGACCTTGGTTTCCTTGGGTATTGCCTTGGAAACCCCCTGATTGTTCAAGTAGTTGGTTTCTTCTTCAGAATCAGATTCCTTTCTTCCTTTTGACGCAACAGCTTTGACTTTTTCGGTCTTCCCTAATAATAGATGCTTTGTAAGAAGATCCACTTGTGTTTTCATGTGCGCCATATCTTCATCACGTTCTTCTTCTCTTCTTCTTTGTTTTGCAGTCAGGCCAATAGACAAAGTGGGGCTTGCTACCTCAGAATCTCTGGTATACCACGCCCTACTTTGCTTCGTCATCCGGTCTAGCATATCACTTGCATGAACAAAGGTGAGGTCCATAAATGATCCTCCAGCCGCATTATCCACCATAGGTTTAGTTATTGAATTCAAGGATCTATATAGTATCTCCATCAAGTGAACATTGGTCATGTGATGGTTTGGGCACCTCATAAGCTTCTTCTTTAATCTCTTCCATGTTTCGTGGAGGCTTCAGTTGGAAGTTGTCGAAAATTGCTGATTTCATCTCTCAATTGTGCTCTCTTGGATGGCGGAAAGAATCTTTCTAGGAAAGCGTCTTTCAATTGCCTCCAATTAGTGATAGAATCAGGAGTCAGCCCATTCAACCATAGAGTTGCCTCCCCAGATAGAGATAATGGAAATAAGTGCAACTGAATTGCATTCTATCCAACGCCAGGATTGTCGAATGACTTGCATGTAGAAATAAAATTGATCAGATGCATATTCGGATCGTCGCCTGCTAGTCCACCAAATAATTCCTTGAGTTGCAATAACTGAATCATGGTGCTCGTGATGTTGAACTTGGCTCCGGGTGCTAATGGCGGAGGAATAATGACTCCTGTGGCTCCGGCTCCATCGAGATCATCATCATCATCGTCAAATGCTGGTTGCACGGGTCGACGTTCATGCCTAAACCTAGCTTAACGATCTCTTCTGTTAGCAGGTGTTGCTATCTCAGCATCACGCCTTGGGTTTAGTAACTCGTCATCACCTAGGTCCTCATCTTTAGGATTTGTTTCTCGCCCAGGATTATCAATATTCTGTTGATGTACTTGGGCAGCGGCCAACGCAGCTAGTCTGGCCTGCTCCTGTTGAGTAGCCCTTCTCTCAATATCACGTTGTGCATCCATCCTTCCAATAAGTTGCGGTTCAGGATTTATTGGTAATAATGGTTGTCCCAAACTTTGAGTATTTGGCATGCACTGAACAAAAACCTGCAGAAAACAAAAACAACAACTAAAAGTAAAGTACGAGAATCTTTGACCAAAGGGTCTAGTAATTATCACAAACTTAGTTGACAACCATATTCCCCGGCAACGGCGCCAAAATTTGATAACGCTCAAACTACAGCTCTCGTAAGAGTGTAAGCGGTCGTTGTCAAATATAGAACCCAACTGGGTTAGGTATCGATCCCACAGAGAATAACCGGTCAATAAGTAAGCAAATATTATTAGACTTTTGGTGCAAGTCTTGTAAAAAAAGGGGGGATTTTAATGTGCAAATAATGTAAACAAAATAGTAAAGTAAAAACAGAAATAGCAAAGTAAACAGAAAGAGTGTTTAGTGAGATGTTTAACCAATGAGAATTGAGAGTTGGGGTTATGTCCACCTTATGAGTTATACGTCTCCATTGGCGATGAGTTATGCGGAATTCAGAAATGCATGTGCTTATAGAGAATTATATTCTGTGGTAAATCCAGGCATCTTTCGACCTATCAAGGACTATTTCACTTTAACTCTTTCGAGCTTAAAGCATATCTAACGGTACAAATTCTCCAAGAGGTTAATCCAGTTACGACACTAACTTTTTAATAGGGGTTGGTGCCCTATTACCTTGACATTATCTCCTTTCCAGACATATAACTTTTCTTTCGAACAAGTTAATGCTATACTGGCGTATTCTATGCATTTGCAACCACAAGAATTTGCATTAAGATGAAGAGAATAATGATATAAGCAGCATACGTGTCACGCATTCACAAACTCATAGTAATAGATAGTATCTCATACGGCTTCCATAACCCCAACAGAGAAGTTTAGCTACTCATGAGTGCGATGGAAATCACAATAGACATTATCATTATACCACAATAAGGATCTCACGTGTAGTATGGTGTGGTATGGCTTTAGGCGTGAATTCCATTTAGAATAGCTTTTCTCTTGTTGTGGAAATTAAGAATTGAATAGATGAAGAGAATAAGAATTGAAAGTGTTGAAAAGATTAAAATTGTTCGGATAGTAGAGGAATGGATTAGAAGTAGAATGAATAAAAATCTCTAGCAAAATATGGTATTTATAACACCCATATCCTATTCCTACTAAGCTACTGCATTAGTTAACCCAATCCTACTAGGTTACTGCATCATTCTCCTAATCCTAATAAGTTACTGCTAGTCCCCAGAGTCTTTAGAATTGCTATTTTTGCCCTGGACAAGTTTCCCATGCGTCACTTTTTGTCCTTGGCGTCCAAGCTTTCCCTTCCTTCTTTCGTGAAGCTTCCTTTGGCATCAAGTTATCCATAAAATGCTGAAATCTGCATCATTTATACCTGAAAACTTGCTAATCACGTTTGTTAGCTCAATTACAGGAAAAAGGACTAAAAGTGCATGAATTATATATTTTTTCCTCAAAACATAGCTAAAATATGGGTAAAATATAGTACTTTAGGTGTGTAAATTCGCCTATCATCAGAATCCCATTGTGTCAGTATCATGAGTTAGTTTTCAGTTCCTTTTCCTATAGTGGTCTTTGTAAATAGTTGTTTTATAAATTTTTGGTACATTGTACTGGTACTAATCTTACTGGATAATGAATGAATTTCTGCTTGAGTACCTCATCTATTTTCTTTACTTTAAAGTTGTTCTTCATGTTAGTGTTGCTCAGTGCTCATGAGTTACTTAGCCTGTACTTATCTTTACTTATGGTTTACTGTTAATCCTTTTCAATAATGTCAAAAGGGGGAATACTAACTTCATGTGTAAGGACCAAGTGTGATGAGTGTAATGTGCAAGGACCAGCTACCATATAGTGTGTATGTGTGCTCATGTATGGTACATGCTGATGGGGGAAGTAAGTGATGTGCTAAGTCAATGATAAGGCATAGTAACTGGGGGAAGCAAATGTTCTTAGAAGTTTTATTGCAAATGGCAACAAGGGATCAGGTCCCTGGTTGAATAATAGAGGAAGCATGATGATAGAGGGAACATTATCTTTAGGTGGTAATCAAACTGATTAAATGTGATGGATGTGCATCGATGCTCAAATCTGTATGGTTGGAACTGGAAGGGACCGGCTCCCTATATGTGAAAGGTGTAGTACAACTGGCACGCATTGTTTGCACAATTTTATCCTCTTGTGTAACAAACTTGCAGGTGTTATTTTGTACTGATTAGGATAACTTGTCCAATGATCTTTCAGCCCTAATCATCACTCAGCTATAAAAGAAAAAGAGATGCCTCTTCATCAAATATTTTTTTACAATTAAAAGGGTGAAGAGGGGCAGCAAAAACACCATTTCAACACTACTTAAGTTCTTAGCTGATTATGTGTGCTTAAATAGAAATTATTCTTGAGTGAGTTGTGATTTGTAAACGAATTACTCATGTTATAAGAGTAATGTATTGTTTTTTTGTTGAGAGAGGTACTTAATAGAGTTTCTTATGTTTTGATAATGATTAGAGTTAATCAGCAAAGAGAGTCTTTAACAGAGTTTCCAAGATGATCTTGTAGTAGAGTTACTACAAGCAAAAGGAGCCTAGAGGTAGTCTGAAATCTAAACTGTAATCAGGAGGTTGATTATAGTGGATTTCTTTAGTGCTTGTGAGGACAAGCCATGGTTTTTTACCTTCCTAGGTTTCCCCATAAAATTTTGTGTGTTGTTACTTTCCTGTACTGCCTTAATTTTCTAGCACCTCATAGTTGCTTCATTGTTCTATCGCTTGTGATTGACTCTGAGGGCCGTGGGCCCTGATTGGGTAGTGCAACCCTCAAGAGTTCCAACAATTTTGATTTATGAGATGTTCTACAACTATTGCTTTAGAGGCATGACTTCGCCCAAGACTTTCAAACAACAACTTACGCCATATGAACAAAAGTTGATACTACCACACTGTGCTTGATTTATGAGATGCTCTATAACTCTTTCCTTAGAGACAAGATTTAGCCAAGGACGATCAAACAACAAGTTATGACCCATAGATAAGAGTTGACATACAATATTGTGTATTGATTTATGAGATGTTCTATAACTCTTGCCTTAGAGTCAAGACTTAGACCAAGGATTTTTAAATAATAAGTTACACCTCATGGACAAGAGTTGACACTATCACATTGTGTCTTTATTTATGAGATACTCCATAAATCAAAGACTTTCAAATAACAAGTTACGCCTCATAGGAAAGAATTGACACTACCACATTGTATCTTAAATTTATGAGATGTTTTATAACTCTTGCCTTAAAGGCAAGACTTAGCCCAAGGACTTTCAAACAACAAGTTACGCCCTATGGTCAAGAGTTAACACTATCATATTGTGTCTTGATTTATGAGATATTCTATAACTCGTCTTAGAGGTAAGAATTAGCCAAAGAACTTTCAAACAAGTTACACCCTATGGGCAAAAGTTGACAATACCATATTGTGTCTTGATTTATGAGATGCTCTATAAATCATGCCTTATAGACAAGACTTAACCCAAATACTTTTAAAACAATAAGTTACGCCCCGTGGCCAAGACTTGACACTACCATATTATGTCTTGATTAATGAAATGTTCTATAACTCTTGTCTTAGAGAAAGACTTATTCCAAAGGACTTCAAAAAACAAATCACACCCTTAAATTTACTTCGATGTCAAATAAAGACGATCCTCTTTACGGATTATCCAACTTTTTGCTCATTAGCAAATATAATAGAAGTTGAGAAAAAAGAACAAAGAAAAAAAAATAAAGATTGAAAAAAGAGAAAAAAAAAGAAGAAAATAAAGGTTATAAAAGGAGAAGCACAAAAAATTTTAAAAAGAAAACAATAGAGATTGAGAAACACAAACACGAGAAGAAAAAATAAAAATAAAGTTTGAGAAAATTTTAAAAAAGAGAAATGATAAAAATAAAAAAATAAAAAAAATAAAGGTTGAGACAAATGAATTAAAAAAGAAAAAAATAGAAATTAAAAATAATTAATGTTTGAGAAAAAAATAGAGATCGAAACAAATGACTTGAAACAAGAAAAAAGAAAAATAAAATCAAGAAAAAATACAAAAGAGAAAAAAAAAAAAGAAATAAAAATAGAATTTGAGAGATAAATGAGCATGGAAAGTGTAAAAATATTTGAGGTTCAAAGAGGCAAAAATATACTTGTACTATACATAAAATGGAAGGTAGACTAGTCTTTAGAGTTTTTTATTACAGGGGATAAAAATACAAAGCCACCCACTACGGGGGCCATCCCATGTAGTTTTCTGACATATATTAGTCACTCAAATAAAATTCAAATCAGTACTAATGGTAATAAAAAAATTTGGGTAGACTACAGAAATGGATGGTTGGGGCTTTATTTTTGGCCCCCATAAGTAAAGTCCTACAAAACTAGTTGATTTTTTTTTTATGTATATTATAAATACTTATTAGCCTTCTATACCTCAAATATTTTTAAAAAACTGTCATGCTCATTTATCTTTCAACTTCTATTTTTTTTTCTCTTTTTTATTTTACTCTGACTTTTAATTTTTATCTCCTTTTTAAATTTTTTTCTCAACCTTTACTTTTTTTACGTTTCTCTTTTCAATTTTTTTTTAAATTGTTTTCTTTGATTTTTATATTTTTCTCGGCTTTTATTTTTTGTTTTTTTGTTTTTTCCTTTTCTCCTTTCAACTTCTATTTAAAAAAAAATCTTTATTTTTTTCTTTTTCTCAACTTTTATATTTTGTTTCTCTTTTCTTTCCATCATTTTTTCTTTTTCTTCTCTCAACTCCCTATTTTTTTCTCTTTTTTATTTTTATTTTCTTGATGTTTATTCTTCATTTTTTCTTTTTTCTTAATTTTTATTATTTTTGTTTTTCTTTTCTTTGATTCCTTTAAAACAACAATTTACGACTCATGGCCAACAATTGACACTACCCAATGTGTCTTAATTAATTAGATCTTCTATGAATCTTTTCTTAGAGGTAACACTTAGCCTAAGGACTTTCAAACTACAAGTTACATCACATGGGTAGGAGTTGACACTACCATGTTGTATTTTTAGTTATGAGATATTTTATAACTCTTGTCTTGGAGGTAAAATTTAATCTAATGACTTTCAAACAATAAGTTATACTCCACGGGCAAGAGTTGACACTATCATATTTTGTCTTGAGTTATGAGATGCGTTGTAACTCTTGCTTTAGAGGTAAGACTTAGCCCAAGAACTTTTACACAACAAGTTACACCCCATGGGTAAGAGTTGACACTATCACATTGTGTCTTGATTTATGAGATACTCTATTAATCTTACCTTAGATGCAAGAGTTAGTCCAAGGACTTTCAAATAATAAGTTACATATAATGGGCAAGAGTTGACACTATCACATTGTACTTTGACTCGTTAGATGCTCTATACCTCTTAACTTAGAGGTAAAACTTAGCCCAAAGACTTTCAAATAACAAGTTATGCCTCATGACCAAGAGTTGACACTACCACATTATGTCTTTTTATAAGATGCTCTATAATTCTTGCCTCTGACGCAAGACTCAGGCACAAGAACATTAAAATGACAAGTTATACCTCATGGGAAAGAGTTTAAACTTCCACATTGTGTCATGATTTATGAGATGTTCTATAACTCTTGTCTGAGAGGTAAGACTTAGCTCATGAATTTTCAAACAAAAAGCTACGCCCATGGGCAGGAGTTGACACTACCACATTGTGTCTTAATTTATGGGATGTTCTATAACTCTTTCCTTAGAGGTAAGATTTAGCTCAAGGACTTTCAAACAACAAATTACGCCTAAGGCTAGAGTTGACACTACCACATTGTGGTTAATTTGTGAGATGTTCTATAACTCTTGCCTTAGAGGAAAGGCTTAACCCAAGAACCTCCCAAAAAGATAAGTTATTCTTCATAGGCAAGAGTTAATACTACATTATGTCATAATTTATAAGATACTTTATAACTCTTACCTTAGAGGCAAGACTTAGCTCAAGGATTTTCAAACTACAAGTTATGCCCTACGATCAAGACTTGACACTATCACGTTGTACCTTGATTTATGAGATATTTTATAATTCTTGCATTAGAGGCATTATCCCAAAGGTCATTCAAACAACAAGTCACACCCTTAAATTTACTTCAATGCCAAAGAAAGAAGACATTTTTTGCAGATTATCCAACTTTCTGTTCTTTAGCAAAATATAATAGGAGTTGAGAAAAAAGAAAAGAAGAAAGAAAAAAGAAAAAAATAAAGATTGAAAAAAAAAAAGAAAAAAGAGAAGAATAAAACATAAAAGAAGATAAAGATTGAGAAAAATAATTATGAGAAAAAATAAAAATAAAGTTTGAGGAAAAAAACTACAAAAAAAATTTAAAAAATAAAGGTTGGGACAAATGAATAAATAAGAAAAAATAAGAAATGAAAAATAAATAATGTTTGAGAAAAAAAGGAAAAAGAGAAAAAAAATAAAGGTTGAGACAAGAAAACAAAGAGAAATAAAAAAATAAATAATGTTTGAGAAAAAAATAAAAAAATAAAAAAATAAAAGAAAAATAAAGATTGAGAAAAGAAAACAAAAGAGAAATGAAAAATAAATAATGTTTGAGAAAAAAAAGGAGAGGAAAAAAAATAAAGGTTGAGACAAATGAATTAAAACAAGAAAAAAAATGAGAAATGAAAAAATAAAAATCAAGGAAAAATAAAAAGAGAGAAACAGAAAGAAGAAAAAATAAAAATAGAAGTTGAGAGGCAAATGAGCATGAAAAATGAAAAAAAATATTTGAGGTGTAGAGAAAAATAAGATGTGTTTGTTCTATACATAAACAAAATGAAACACTAGTCTTTAACGACTTTTTTGTAGGGAATTAAAAACAAAGTCACCCACTATGGAGGCTAGTCTATGTACTTTACTGAAAATATTTAATGAAAACACTAGGAATGATTAATGTTGGATATCTATTCTTTAGTTTTGCATAAATAAATAATTTAGTTTTTTTTTTTTAATATTTGGTCATGTAATTAATACTTACTAGACTTATTTTAGTATAACTTAATATTTTTAAATTATGATATTTTTATTAGTATAACTTATTAATATGCAATATTTATGTTATACAATTTTATTATTATTTTTTGTTGACTATTTTATAGTCATAACTCATTTCATATTTCGTGTAATTTTCTTAACAACACTTAAAAGATAGTTACATCTTGTTAGGACTAAAGAAATATTTGAAACACAAGTTAATTATATGTTTGTTTGAAGACTTTAATGCAAAAAAACTGAAAAAATCTGAGAAATCCAAAAAATCCAAGGTTGAAAAACCTAAAAATTAAAAACCCAACTCAAATAATTTAATTTGATATTTAAAAAACCGAATCGGTCCGATCATGTAACATCCTACTTTTTAGTTTTTAAAGTTACTAGTATGTATATGCTATTTTTACTCGTGGCCAAAAAAGAAAGTTGAATTATTTACTACGACCTCTAAGCTCTTGCAATTTTCACGAAATTCCCCTTTTGTTTCAAAAGTTTTTCTATTTTCACATGAAGCAAGATATGTAACAATTATATTGGAAACGGGGTATATAATTAGTTTGTTGCAGTGATTTTTTGTAACTTGCGAAAGAACAAATCATATCGTCTTGCTGATATGGAACAATTACGTTTACAAAAATGTAGTAATTAATATAAAAAGAACCCCCAACTTATAAAGATTGAGACGAATGAGTAGCTTATTGTGTAGACTTCAAAAAATTAGCAATTTAAGGAAATGCTCCTTGCTTATGTATATGGACTCATCACCTCACCATTAATGCTGTAATTTGGAAAGTGATTAGCTATTTGATTGCAGATTTGGTTCTACTTCCCACTATAGTAATGCATCATTAAGGAGTTTTAATGTAAATAATCTCTCGAAGGCATTGTAATTAATTAAGAAATTCGGATTTTAACTTCTATATTTCTCTTGATTTTCATCCAATAAGCTTTCCGTTATGATGCTGGACTAGTTGTACATGTTTCTGTCTCACCTCCTTAAAGTCTTTCTCCTTTCAGAGATCCTAGTATTTGTAATTAAACTCTGTGTGATCAATCATGATCTGAATCTTTTTTTATCCTGATTTAGAGATTTGCTTCTTGTAATTTATAATCAAATAGTCAGGTTTTTTCTTTATGAAAGAATCCAAAATAGTGATAAGTAGGAAAGATCACTTTCTCAAGTGATCATATGGTATAGAGTAGTAATACCATTTATGAAAATGCAAAGGTGGAAAAAGGGACAGTGCAACAAGGACCAATCTGAAGGACCACCTTCTTGCACAAGGGCATTTATCAAGAGAAAGTTCCATCAGGTTTCAAATAAACATGAAGGGGCTGTTGCTAAGGTTAGATATTTTACTAGGTACTATTCTTTGGCTGTTTTCTCTGGCTAATTAATTACCTCTTGCAAAATGTGCTGCAGGACAAGGGCAGCGAAAATTCATCCAAGTGCAACAGTAAGTCGCTATTTTCTACATGTTATGCATTTAACATCTCAATTTGGAGGATCAAACAACAATTTATTTTAATTCATACTTGGGATTCTATCAGGTAAACCAACGAAGTTGCCAAAAAAACGTATACTAGAACTTATTCTCGACGTGCTGCAAAGGTCAGTATTCATTCTCAAATATGATTGTGCTCAGTATCCGTCCTCAAATTAGATTAACCGTACAATAAGGAATACATTTTTAATATCTTACTACTTTGTTGGTGTGTTTTTTCATTTTTTGATGTTAGGAGGGACACCCATGAAATATTTGCAGAACCAGTTGATCCCACTGAGGTTTGATCTTATGATTGGCTTCGGGTTTTGAAGGTCATGTCTTCTTACTGACTCACATCTTCTGTTTCATTAAGGTGGAAGATTACTATGAAATCATTAAAGACCCTATGGATTTTGGTACAATGAGGGCTAAGCTTCACGAAGGAATGTATCAGAATCTCCAACAGTTTGAGGTCTGCTTTTCCCGTAAATTGTCATTTCTCTAGTTACACCACATTTTTACGCTTGATTGGGCCTTAATGTTCATTTTCTTATCTGGTAATCTTTTTCTTTTCCCTTTTAAGTCAAAGTGGACTGGGATAAAATTTGATCAAGTTGTGTCAGCCCTTCTATTTCTAGGAAACATTAAGAAACTACTGAGCCTGTTGCGAATTTTAGCAGCATCTGAGCCTTCAATCAGCTCTCATGTTTGTACAATGCATGATCTGTTAACACAACCATCAATCATGAATTTCCAAGAATTTTCCTACATATAATGTCTATTGAAGTTTTATCAACTATCTGCAGTATAACTTGCTAGTGTACTCTGATCAACTATATATGCATGTGTTCATTTTTATGATCACAGATTAAGAAGTATGACGTGCACTGGGCTGGTCTTTTTCTTTTTTAAAGATTATGAAGTATGACCTTTGGTCTGAATAATCTTGAATACTTGAAAATGTGCAGCTCTCATTTCTAAAGTCAGAACTCTATTGTGCTTGTCGCTTAATCATCTTTTCAAACTCATGATTCTGCAGCATGATGCATTTCTGATTCCAAAAAATGCGATGCATTTCAACGCCTCTGGTACTGTCTATTTCAGACAGGTAATTTGATACAATCCTTACTGAATTTGATTTTTACAAGTATCACGACAACCAACAATTCGTAACGAATTTTACCGATTTACAGGCTCGTGCTATATACGAACTATCTAAGAAAGTATTTCATGTCCTTAAAACTAATCCCGGAAACTTTGAAGTGGAATTTCCGGTAACCAGACGAAGATCGATGAGGAGATTGCAAAACGAGGCCTGGGATACAAGACACTCTCAAGGTGTCCTATCAGATGGTGCCATTGATGTTTCTTCCAAGAATATTGGACTTGGCTCAAGTGTTCCATCAACACATAGGAGAAGCAGCAAAGAAAGACCACCACTATTCACCAAAGGTCCGGTTGACAGTGCATTCTTATTTGGTAAGACACTGAGATTTATACGTGTTTCTTTGCTTATCAGTTATCTGTGAAAAGGTATACTCTTGAGAAGTATTCAAATGGGAAAAGTAAGTAGTATAATTCTTATTCCTGGTTCTTCACTGTATTTAAACAGGTAGTAGACATGGTCAAACGTTGTCTTCCCTTGATGCTGGTCGTCGTTGTACATATGAATTTTGCAGGCCTTCGCCTTTCCGTGAGACTAGCTCATTTATGTGTAACAAGAATCTCCAGTCACTAATTCTCGTAAGTTCTTCTCTCCAGCTTGCTTCCTTTAAAGCCCAAATCACAGTATTCAGCCCCCTTGATGTGCAGTTTATTTGGAGAGTATTTGTCTGTCACGTATTTTATACTAGGCTACAACATACATGAAGAAAATGTACGAGCATTACGACAATATTTGATTTTGTCATTTGTAGAACAGGAACGCTAGTTACAGAGAGAGCTTGATGTCATTTGCCAAAGATTTAGGACCAACAGTGCAAATGGTTGCCAACCGGAAAATGCAAGGGAACCATTCATTCAATCTCTCTCACACATCTGAAAGTCCTCTAATGTGCTTAGGATTCGCTGCTTTTGCTACTGTACAAAGTCAATCTAATACTGAAGTTCTAACCTCATCTCAGAAACTGTCTAGTCCTGTTCGAGGATTTGGTTCATTGCTCAAAAGCACCGGTGATGAGATCGATGTGACTCATACTGCTAAGGAAGATGAGACATGCAAAATAGCTGGTATGAGCAGTCAGAAAGGCCCCTTCCCTCATCCAGAAAATTCAGAGAAGAAAAGTACATCAATTTTGTGCTACAAAAGGAATGTTCATAAAGTAAGAGAAGAAGGGGCCAAGAAAACTCAAAACAGAAGTGAGGGCAGGGAGAATAACTTGGCCTCTCATATCTCTACTAATGGGGCATCTGGAGATACAAAGAAACTCTGCAGAAGAAGTGCTAAGGTGGAAGAAAACAAAGTTCTGCCAGTTGTACTAGCTCTAGAGCAATCTCATTCAAGTCTATCCGAATTGAAGTGGAGAAACAACAAGTGTTCCAATTTGACATCACGTATCACACGATCACAAAGCAAGATCACGGAGTTCAACGTCACTGGGAAAATTCCAGATCAAACCGAAAATAATAGCTCTGGATCAAAGCACGAAAACAAAGCAGTTATTTGTGATCTAAACAAGAACATTGGAAGCAGTAGCAATCAAAGTTTTCTTGAGCCAAAGAGCAAATATGCTGAGTTGAAATTGAACAAGGCAATTCCTGTAGTGCCATTTCAAGAAAGAGCTAGCTCCAGATTTATTTTTGATATGCCATTCTTGCAAGCTCAGCTAAATCAAATGAATCCAGCAGGGAAAAATGACATGCCACTGGTATCAAGAGATAATATGGAGAGGTCCTTGTATAGTCAGGAAGTTATAATAAGATGGACAGGGAAGTAAATCCATCAGTGTCGTCTGTACAAGACAAACCAAACAGTACTCGCCAGACCATGCCGTCTTTCATTTACAATAGTCATTCATCATATCATTCATTAGACACTGACTTGGTTCTTCAGCTCTGAGTTAGCATGAACAAATGCTGTTAATTTCGCCGAAGTACATTGGTTGCTGGATGATCTTCTATCATGTACAACTTATAGTACATTGAATTAAAAATATCCTCTGAGCCAGTTGATTGACTTAATCCTTGTAATAACTTAAAATCATTGCATCAGTTATAAGCAAGCAAAGCCTCTCTTTTTTCCTGTTTATTTTAGTACAACCGTATTTGTTTTTGGTTGGTCCTAAATTTGCAGGGCGAAGGATCGTGGCACGACTCAAGTCTACACCCTAGGTGAGACTGGCACTCGGAACCACAAGTGACCCCAAGTGGACCCTTAGTATGGCATATCTATAGAACAGTATAAATATCAAAACTGAAGCGGAAGATATGAAACATAATAAACATGGGCTACTGTCTTGAAAGAGACAAGCTTGATAGATCATAAACTGAAAACATTTGAAAGACTGCCAATTACTACATACTATTGTCTGTAGAAGCTCTAACACTGAAACAAGAAAGTTAACCCGGACAAGGCCCCTTGATACCTTTAAATAAACAACTATCTAAATATATCTAGGAAATAGAAATGAACTGAAACTAGGTCCTCTGCACGCCAAGAGGACTCACCAACAGCAGGATGTAGGAACTATTGGAGTGTCTAGCAATGAGCCTGACTCTTGGCACTAGAATCTACATCATGAAAATATGTAGCACAAAAGGAGTGGTCAATACATTGGAATGTATTGATATGCAAGATAAAAGTCTCATTAGGATAAATACAACATATCTAGAAGGCTTTAAAACTGAAAAAGATCAATATACAGACAATAACTAGAAATAAAAGGAATCAAAGCTGAAGCATGAGATAAAATCCTTCAAAATAAATATTCAAAACTGATGATATAAAATATTGTCTTTAGGTTGAAGGTGTGGAGGACGCGAATTAGGGTAGAAGGTTAGTGGGTAGGAGTGCGTCCTTACTAGTGGGAAGGCATGCTTTGTTTGTAGTTGTGCTTATAGTCGTACTGTTATGCGTGTGTTTGTAGTTTCTTATTTGTGGTGTTTTGGTGATGCATGGAATTACGGATAGATAGTTTATAGTATCACCCTATGGGTGTATTGTTTCTTTTATATCTAGCAATGTTTTATCCAGTTTTGTTTTGAGTTTTTTTGTTTTAATGCTTGTTGTACCGTTATTTGTCCAGAGCCGGGTTTCTATCGGAAACAACATCTCTACTTTATCTAAGATAATGGTATGGATTTCATACACTTTACCCCCCAAACCTCACTCCGTGGGAATACATTGGGTATGTTGTTGTAAGTCGAAGTTGAACCATATCTAAAGTTACATATCTGAAAAGTCATCATATCTTTATCTGTATAAGTGATCAAATCAATTCAAATTATAAAATGATGTAAAGTGCTTTAAGTGGGGAGTTTCTTACAACTGACATTCATCATGCGACCTCATGATCTCCAAAGTCTAACCTAGCTGGAAGAGCTGCTCTAAACCTTGCTAGGCTATAGATTCTATCTATCTATCCGTGGATCCACTAATGAGCCTCTAAGGCTAAGAGAAGTCAACCAACTTGCGGTGTGATCCTTAATTCTATGGTGATGACATAGTTATGGGACATGTGTTATTTGAACCCATGTTGATACAAGAATGACCAAGAAAGACACAAAAACCACACACCAAAACAGTCCACTATTGACAGCCAACAATCCCAAACTATATTAACAATAATAGGATGAAGAACAACAACATTATAACAACAAAAACAAGATGGGCTACAATACAAGACACTACCAACGGTTACAACAAAATAAAAATAGAAAGATAGACAAATGGATGGTAAAATCCTAAGAACCCAAGAGATTATTCCACTCTTGAACCCTTAACACTACACACCACTATCACCTATCTCTTATAATTGACACAAGAGAGGCGTCCACCACCCAAGCACCAATGTATCAAGAAAAATGCAACACACAAATGATTCCACACTTGTGCAATGCCTTAGTTTTGGTTGGACTCTCTCTCATTCTAAAAGAAGTGTTCTTTCAATAATAATAATAATCAACTAAAGGACTAGAAACCTATAATGTTCTCTTTATATTACATTACAAAATAAGAGACAAAAGACTAAAGGGTCCTTTCATTAATAGGCTCAAAACCGCCCATTGAGTGCACTTTAGGGGCGGGTTTGGGCCTTCTTAACACTTGGGTTTATGTACCCTTTTAGGTGATCTTTAAAATACTCAAAAAGTGGCCAAGGTCATGATCATACTCGTATCATCCTCTCCATCTTGAGAGAAATTTTCCCACAAATTCACGACCTCATCTCTTTTATAATGGCACTTCACAATCTCCTTCATACGACCACATATCTTTTACATCTTTCTCACCTTGCATTTTAACCTCTTCTTGCTCTCCATCTTGAGGCTTTCCATCAACCTTAGACGATTCAATTACTACTTCTTCCCCAAGATAGTACAATTTTCCCTCCTTTAGGATCACGTTCCTCTGGTTTGGGCACTCACTAGCCTTGTGCCCCCCCCCCCCGGCATTTGAAGCATTGAAATCCCTTGGAATTAGAAGTGGAAATTGGCTTACCTTCATACCTAGTGGACTGTTTTGAGGCAGCTTTGGTGCTCTCGGTTTGGACAACCATGAATGAGTTCTCTTTGAGGTCCCTTTCAACCTCCAATACCGCTTGGAAGATGCCATAAATGGTGTCGAACTTATGAAGTGTCATGCGAATGGAGATGTCCTTGTTCAATCCGACTTTGAAGCGCACAATGTCATGACTTACTTGTTCTCTCCGATGATCTAGTTTCAATATCAATTGTTGAAACGCCGTAGTAAGCCATGACACTCTTGCTCCCTTGCCTTAAATTGTATAATTTGGCAAGGATCTCATGTCTATAAGTCTCAGGAAAGTATCTTTACCGCATAAGGTTCTTTAACCGAAACCAAGGAGGAGGTTGTCTCCCAATCATCTCATTCCCAAACCATTTAACATACTCACACCATGTATTAGCATACCCTTCGAAGTGAGCTACAGCATAACAACTTTTCTTTTCTTCGGTGAGATCATTAAGTTGGAAGATCTTGTCATAAGATGACTCCCATGCAAGGTAGGCTTCGGGATCACTCTCACCTTTGAAAACGGGAAGGGTCACTTTGATAGAATTGAGACCTAATCTTGGTTTGGATGGCTATCTCTCACCTCTCGGCCTAACTCCCCATGTCTACCCCTCATTATTTCTTTCCTCAAGTAAACATCATTATACGGCCCATAACCATCATGTTGTATTCCCCTACCATAGCCCTCAACATGGATGGGTCTATTTGGGTTAAGTGGAGCTTGTAGTGGCAGGATTGTGTTTGGATAGTGAGCTCTTTGGTCAAGTGGAGTTTGGATGAGAGGGTTCGGGTTTGGTGTTGGTATTTGGGTTCTAAGCCCTTCTTGTTGGACTTGGTAAAGTAGAGGATGGTTTGGTCTATCTTGTTCTCGGCTTCGGGAGTAAAGATTGGTTGGATTTATGGCAATTGGTGGATATAGCATTTGGTGCAAGGTCTTAGAAGTATTAGTTAGGGAATTATTTTGAGGGGTGGAAGGTCGACACCTTTGGATTTCTACACATTCTAATCTCCCACTCATTGATGCCACATCCGTATCTAATTTCTTAAGACCCACATTTAACCTAGCCACATCTCGGGACATAGTTTCAAGGCGAACCAAAATGAGATTGATGGAATTATTGTCCATTGTTTGAGAATTTGAAGCCTCGAGTTCCATTGTGGTTGTACGGAAAATAACCCTTCAAGTTACGGTCCAACAAGACACCTAATCAGTCCACAACGTCACACACAACAATACAATACAAATCCTACAAAAAACACACACGCTAGTTCGAAACAACCTCCTACAATGAGATCCCACCTTTAAAGTTTCTTCAAACTCAAGCTCAACAATGGTGGATGGCTCAAAAAACCTCCAATTTAGCTCAAATTCGAACCCTATACTCCAATAGTGTTAGAGAACACAAATCTAACACTAAAAACACAAGAAAAACACAAAATCAAAAACTCAAAATTTGACCTAGGATCAAAAACGGGTTTAGTATCTTTTTAGGGGATTTTCAATTTTGACACTTCCTTTTTGTTGGGATTTTCAATTTATAGACTCTAATAGTGTTAGGGAACAAGGATGTAACACTAGAAACACATAAAAAACACAAAAATCAAGTTTTTTGAAAGACCCTTAAAACGTGAACAATGACTTTTTCTCCTTTCTTTTCACTTTTTTTTTTAATTTTCAAGAAAACAATCCCAACATTGATTTTGTTGGAACAAAATCAAACCTTTGACTAATACCAAATGATACACGAATGACCAACAAAGACACAAAAAACCACACACCAAAATAGTCCACTAGTCAAGAAAACGTGGACCTTTTTTTATGACCACACTCAGATTCAAGAACAACGACAAGAACACAAGAGAATAAGGTGTTTAACACCTATTTGCAGCCAACAATCCTAAACTATATTAACAATAATAGGATGAAGAACAGCAACATTATAACAACAAGAACAATACGGGTTACAATACAAGACACTACCAACGGTTACAACAAAATAAAGATAGAAAGATAGACAAATGGATAGTATAATCCTAAGAACCCAAGAGCTTATTCCACTCTTGAACCCTTAATAATACACACCACTATCACCTATCTCTTGCAATTGACACAAGAGAGGCGTCCACAACACAAGCACCAATGTATCAAGCAAAATGTAACACACAAATGATTCCACACTTGTGTAATGCCCTAGTTTCGGTTGGACTCTCTCTCACTCTAAAAGAAGTGTTATTTCAATAATAACAATCAACTAAAGAATTAGAAACCCTAAAATATTCTATTAATATTACGTTACAAAATCAGAGACAAAAGATTAAAGGGCCCTTTCATTAATGGGCTCTAAACCGCCCATTGAGTGCACTTTAGAGGTGGGTTTGGGCTTCCTACATACTTGGGCTTGTTCACCCTTTTAGGTGATCTTCAAAATACTCAAAAAGTGTCCAAGGTCATAATTGTACTTGTATCACATGTACTCTTAGTGCTCAATAATTCTCTTAAAACTATCTTTATATTCATATATGGGCATAAACTTATCATGTGAAATCTATCTAAAAGAACGGGTATAGGACTGACACGACCCAAACCAGGGCCTTGTCGTAATGGGCATCCAGAGACCACCCTAGATACCCGATCCAACCTCCAATCATATACCCTGAGTAGGATGAATTATGAACATATAACAAGATAGAGTGATTATCAACTTAAAGACTTTAGGATAGGTCCATGACCATTGCCAACCCGAACAACTCTAACCATCCAAAGCCAACTAACAACCATAACCAAAATCGAAACAATAACTAAGTCCATATCCATAACATAATAAAATAAAACAATCACAAATCAAATAAAATCATACAGTATCATCCCCAATACCAATACCAATGCTAAGGCTGACACAACTGTCCACACTGCTCATACCAACCCATAGTAATTCCACAAAGCCTCTATCCAAAATCAAAACAATATTTGGTCGTGACATGCCCCAGACCATAGCCAAAAACAATGTCCAAGCCTAACCAATGAAAACATAAGAAACTAAGACTAGAAATGGATCCTTCCAGAATATGAAAGCTCATCACTTCAAGTCAACATAAGTTGATCCTGAGTCCAATCATTGAGTAGGAGCTGTAGTATGACAAACATCTGCATCGCATGAGGGTACATCATTGAAGATAGTTAGTGGTTGAAGCGCTAGCATGTAACTCAAGGATAAGGATAAAATAGTCCCAACAATTTCAAACAAATCAATCAATGCATATACCAATGCAATACATACATATACATACATATTTATACCATGCCAGGATAGGAGACAAGATTAACATGAACTTTAAAATCATTATCCTAGGTTGTGTAGCATGGCCATCATAGAACAAGGCACCCAAGGGCTATATGGGCCTAGCTCTTCCCTAGTTGGAAGGCCCCCAGCGCGTGTAGCCACACGTACTAGAGAATATATCTGTACATGCCTTTATGGGGACTCAAACTTCCTGACATAATCAAGGTGACTTAAGAACCATCACATGTATTATGGGGGACTCGAACCTCCCATTCATATATTTATTCGGAGGACTCAAACCACCCGGTCTTAAGACACCCACACCGGCTAGCGCGGTTTCCAGTGTTAGTCCTTCAAACTCCACCTTCACGGCCTATCTACACATCCCACTTTAAAGTCTCATTTAAAACCATCATTCCACATACACAACCATTTAGTCAATTACTTACCAAAGGCACTTTGTTGGTATCGTCATACCAATACTACTTGCAAGTATACTACATGTCATTACCATTATAAATCAACCATTCATTCAATTGACTCTGGGACTTGAATCTATCATCTAACAAAGACACCTGTTTAATTTATAGTTTAGGGACGCGAACCCATTGTCTAACAAAGACATAAATCAAGTTAATATTTAGAGACTCAAACCCATTTAACAATTTAAAACACCAAGGCTACAATTTAGAACATCATATGGCCAACAAGGCCTTCACAAAACCATTTATCAACCATTTATATTTATTAGGCCAATGCCTTAGTTCAAAACATCATTAGCATATGACTAGTTTATTCTTTTAGGCATTTTCACAAACACTTTGTTACTATATCAATACCAAAATCAAGGTAAAAACCATCAAGTTTAGGGTAACCCATGATCCATTTGTTAAACCACAATCACCAAGCACCCATATGTGAAAACCGTCACCAAAAATATGTATAAACATAAGTTACACCAAAAGTAAATGATACTCAATCATATACAACAAAACCCTTAATTTGGTTTTCAAAACCTCCAATTAAGAATTATAATCATACTTTAAATCACATGATATTTGAGAACTAACAATGAGGTAGGAGTTACATGCCTTATTCAAGAAGATTCACGAAAGAAACTTGACTCTTAATCCTCAAGATGATCACTTTTGAAGAACCCTAGCCCTAATCTTCAAGAAAAAGTTTAGAGTGTATTTATCGAGTGTTTGACCTTTTAATAGTGGGTTATGAGAGGCCAAAACGTGTTTTAAGATGTGGGGACTTAAGGATTTTGGGGTGGGAAATGTCTGAAATACCCCCAACTTAAAAGCTAAAAACACACACGAAAGAGGGTACAACCCATCGCCCTAACCATACCCTAGGGTATGAGTGGTACACTTACCTCGTACCTAGTATCATCTTGGACCCCCCATACTGACCAACATATGAACGCACATGAATAACTCATATTATAATATACGAGAAGTACCCTATAACCCATACCCTAGATAGATTACTTTGGACAAGACTTAGGTCACCATACGACTTAGCAACATATCATTCATACCCCAACAAATGACTAGTAAGGTGTTCAATCGTACCTTGGATGGAAACTAACCCAACCACACCGATTTACAATGAGAGAAGGGACCCTAAATTGTACAACATCATACGAATAGTACCTCAAGTCGTATGATGTCCAGAAGCTTCACTGTTCAAGAATTTTTTCTAAGGGTCAAAAATCAAGATGTTTCAACTTTGCTCAAAATCACCTATTCTATGAATCTATACTCAATCTTTGAACTTTAACATGAGTAAAATTTTTTAAACATTCTTTGTGACAAAATTTTATCCTTTTCGGATTTCATTTAAAAAAATTGTTTAGACCTTTTTAAAAACTATTTCAAAAAATCCGAGATTATTTCAAAATAATTTTAAGAAAATTATAGAGTCGCCACTTGATTTTTATAGGAAATATCAAGAAAACTTTTAGGAATTTCAAAGATTCAAAAACAGAAATGAGAGAAACTAAGGGTTCAATTAACGCCCTAAGAAGGTTTTGAAGGCGCTTAGGAGTGTCCTTTTGAAAAAAGTTTACCAAATAATATTTGACGAACTTAAGAATGACTAATTTTGTAAAAGCTAGATTTTATAAAAGCTATCAGAATTATTAACCTAGAATGATACTTATTGTCACACCTCAAATCCTATTGGGGCGGACTAGCACCCGTAACCGAGGAGGCCCGGAAGAACCAGCTCATAACCTTATACTTCCCATGCATACATCTATGACAACCCAAAATTCGGACAGCATCATATCGCATATAAAATGAAATAATCACCTGTATAAGCTCGAGCATACATATATATGTATATACAATACTTGGACGTTGGAGCCATCACGTCTATTAACAAAACACTACCTTGACTGTACATTAGGTCTACAAAGCCTCTAGACAATACACAAAGTTTAACTAAGGTTGGAACACACCCCGCCATATAACTAACTTCTATACCATAGCAAAAGTGACTGGATATGACACGAAAAGCCCCGAAGCAAACTGGAGCTCACCAAAAGCAGCTGGATATCCTGGCTCCTACTTGTGTGGTGTATGAGCTAAGGTACCTGTGCCTGCAGCATAAAATGTAGGTCCCCCATGGGGGACGTCAGTACGAAATATGTACTGAGTATGTAAAGCTGTAGATAATCACATATGATATAGGAGCTCAATAGAAATCAGAAACAAGTGAATAAATCGTAATAAGAGTAGACCACACTTACTAGAACTTGTGACAACCTGTACATTGTATTTATTCAATCACTTTACCTTCGTTCTTATCATCTTTGTAATCATTATTGTATTGTACTGTGATCATTAGGATGGCTCCAGTACATATCAACTGGGATCGACCTATAATAGTCTTATGCCCCTGGGATACCACCCATAAACACATAAATAGGGATCGACCCATATAGGCTTATGCCCCTGGGATACCACCCGATAAGAGAGAACTTCCATCACTTAGTTCAATTAATCTTTGAGATTGTTATTTCGGTCACCACCGCATTTTTGATACTTTGAAACAATGATACATCAATAAGAGACATATAAATAGACCATCAATGCAATAACAATGAAGTAAGAACTCATTGACACATCAATGAAGTGTTTTGGAGTCATCAATACCATAACAATGAAGTAGGAACTTATTGGTATATCAATGAAACGTTTTGGAGTCATTAATAGCACATGGATCTTGTTTGAGTAACTGGATACCTCCTGACATTCATTAGTGCAATAAATATGTAAGATTTAGAAAACAAGTAAGTATTGGAATGTCTTGACATCTTGTAGGGTGGAAATAAGTTCATTGGTAACGTAGGACATCATACAAAACCATTATGGATCACATGTTACTGAATAACTTTGGAGACTTTCTTAGTAGAACAATTGTTCACTTTCATGCCAAAGATATGGTATAGAGTATGTTTTACATACCTGACTGTCAACATTCAATACTAGTCCCAAATGGACTTCCCGTCTTTTCGGATTACTTATCTACAATGAACATATATAGCAATCTAGTATTAGCGACCAAACGTCACAATTCAATTAGTTGAATTCACCAAACTAGTGGTTAAGTAGTAAGCCTTAATTACACCATAAAGGGTGTCACTTTAACCCTCTTATACTCCAATTACATTCACATGCCATGCATATTCATACAACATCCTCCAATATCAAGTTTGGATTCAATTATCCTTCCAACCAATCCATTAAACCAAATTGAGCCATAGACATAAATAATCATCAATTCAATAGTATATCACCATATCCACCTTCCATAACTCAATTACCATATCTACCTTCCATAACTGAATTACCATATCCACCTTCCACAATTCAATACAACCAAACCATGCAAAATAGTCCATAACCCTATTTTCATCACCTTTCAATAACAACCAATACATATAATCCTCTATCATACATATACATATGGAAAAGAACAAAGGCAAACAATATTCATACCTTAGAATTCCCCTCTTGATTATGCAATCATGTTTGCACAAATAATAGGTGTCGTTCGAAGCTCTCGAGATGACAAACGCAGTTATCGGATTACTTTGGAATTTCTACGGTTGAATCAAAAGTAATTTAAAGGTCAAATTTGGCTAGGGTTTGTTCTTTCTCAATGATTAATGATGAAAATAAGTTTTTGAACTCAAATACATGTATATATACACATATTCCAGTCCATAATATAATAGGAAATGACCAAAATGCTTTTAAAATTTAGATAATGTCAAATCTGTCCTTTGGTGGACTGTTTTGATAAGCTAAAGTAGATCGACCATTACCCTTTTCTCCGATATCGGATTTTGGTGAAATTGGTATCGTTAGAAGGATAATTCAAAAAGATTTCATTTCATATAAATTAGGCCACCCAGTTCGTCCTGTACAAGGAGTTATGGTCATTTGCAGTTGACCCTAAAAATCTGTTTTGATAGGCTGAAGTAAAATGAGTATAACTCCTTACTCAGACGTTGGATTTGGATGAAACCAATTGCATTGGAAAGAAGACTCAAAGATATTTCTTTTCATAGGTTGAAGCTCTCCCATTTCATTATATTAAGGGAGTTATGATCATTCGAAGTTGACCCAAAAATTCGGCTAGCCTCAGTAGTTTGTGTGCAGGAAATTTTCCTGCACATTTACTATTCCCAAATATCCCGACCATTGTTTTATAGTTTCGAACGTGCTCGATTATATCCGAAACCTATCCATTTTTGGAAATCTTTATATTGTTGTAAAGCTTATTCAATAACCTTCGCATGGAACCATCGACGGACAAATTCCGGTATAAATAAAATAAAAAAATTAATTCCATATAAATAAGACCAATACACGTACTTGAATAGGCCAATACACGTACCTGAATATGGGGTGTTACACTTATTCATCCAAATGAAAATATTCTATTTTGAATTAAAGAAAGACCAGGTTAAACTAAATTGCAGATTTTTAAATTTAAGAGGAAAATGAACTTATACTTTTATGGGAAAAGTGGATTATGTAATTATTTTCTTATTATCATTGTGATTATTATTATTTTTTATGAAAGCCAATTTTGATATAACACTAATGGAAAAGATGTTAAGAGTGTATCAAACTACAAGCATTTAATTAATTACAAAAAGTTAGAATTTTCGAGAAAAATTAATTTCTTAGGTTTAAAGAAAATTGCCTTAATCCAAATAGAATATTAGTCGTATGAACAAAATAAATGTCATCTTGGTATGAAACCCTTAATTGTACGAGATTTATTTTTTAAGGAGAATAACCGAAGGAAGCAATTTAATTCATTTTAGACGACATAAACCAAGTGCGAAGAAATATGAATTAAGTAAGAAAATCAAGATAAAATAGAATGGCAACTCCTTACACTCTGTTTGGATGGTGGTTTTCATGGTATGGTATGGTATGGTTACTAAGAGAAACATGTTTGCTTTGATTGTTTCTTAAAATGTATTCTATGGTATGGTTTAATTTCATGGTTTGGTAATCATAAAAATCCTCACTTTATGTACAGCGATTTTAAACTTTTTTCCTATCTGCCCTACCCTAACCCCAACCCCACCCCTTACCGAACCCCTAACCCATTTTAAAAAAAAATTCAAAACTTTTTCTTACCCTACCCTCACCCACCCCTCCCCCTCCCCACAACTTACTAGCCCCTTTCCTGAATCAATTTTTTTAAAAAAATAAAGTTTTAAAAAAAATTTCTTACCCTACCACCACCCCTCATGCACCTACCCACAAAAAATATTTTTTAAATAATTCAAAAAAAAATTCTTACCCCACCCTACCCCTACCCATGATCCTCCACTCTACTATCCCACCCCCCAAATATTTTTTTTAACAAAAAATTCATAATTTTTTAACCCCACCCTCTTTATCATATTCATTCTCATTGTTTTGTGTTAAATGTATAAAAACAATTTAAAAAAATATTTTTCTATTTAGGTAACGAACACAAAAAATAAGTAAGAAATAATTTGTTTTCCTAGAATTTTTTTTGTATTCCATATTGAACACATCCGCAGCATACACAAAATATTTATTTAAACTTTGTACTTCTCGCTACTGGCCACGTTTCAAAAACATCAAAAGGAATGAAATTTGTTACTGTGACAAATAAATTCGATTCGATCTACTCTTGTATTGATTTTTGTTTTTTTTTTTTTAAAAAGATGGGGCAGCGAAAAGGGGTTTAAAATGGCTCTCAATGGATTGAATAACTTTCAATAGCTTTCAATAGTATTCAATGATTTTATTGAGCATCAAGGGGCTTTAAATAGCCACCTTACAATAGAAAATCAACAACATTCAAAATTTAAACTCACTAAAATGTCTCAACAAATCAAACAACCTAACATAAATTCAAAATTTAAATTCATCCTAAATTAACTAACTTATTTTGCTAAAAACTAGTCCAATAACTTAAGCAATTTTCAACACTCCTCCTTTACTTTAGTTACTGTGATTTAAAAACTGCTCCTCCTCAATTTTTGCTCTTGGATGCTGAATATTTCATTTTTTTTTGAACTTGCACATCTTTTTGATGTTCATCTTTCTCTTTTTTTCTTTTTCTTCTTTTGATTCTTTGCTGAAAAACCATCAACAATCTTGTGTTGTTTGAAAATACTTTTATAGAATTTGCAAAATATTGTAAGGATCTTTCATTCATCAAAATATCACATAAAGCATAGGTTTCAAGATATGATTTCTTCACAGAACAAATTTGATCATTTTTGTCTATGAAATTTTTTGGGAAATTCAAAGAGAGACTGCTGCTTGACATCTTTTTGGTTGAAAAATAGCTCTACGCTTTGAAAATAAGCACGGGTTGAAAATGGTAGCCCTGACGGGTTAAAAAATGATGTGGTGGCGCTTTGGAATAATTCATAGATCCCGTAAGATCAATGAAGCTCTTGATACCACTGTTGGTTTTTTAAAGAAAGATGGGGCGGCAAAAAGGGGGTTAAAATGGGTCTCAATGGATTGAATAACTTTTAATAGCTTTCAATAGTATTCAATGGTTTTATTGAGCATCAAGGGGCTTTAAATAGCCACCTTACAATAGAAAAATCAGCAACATTCAAAATTTAAACTCACTAAAATGTCTCAACAAATCAAACAACCTAACTTAAATTCAAAATTCAAATTCATCCTAAATTAACTAACTTATTTTGCTAAAAACTAGTGCAGTAACTTAAGCAATTTTCAACAATTTTGTTAAAATTTACATGAATTTAACAACTTAATATATTTACATGACATAATTTGTGACAAATTAGCAGGAAGAAAATTATTTTATTAACAATTATTGATAAATTTAACATTTATAATAATTAAACGCATTTTAGCAAACTTACTAGTTATGATACAGTATCACACCATCAAACCAAACAATAAAACAATTATTAAATAATAGTGGACGATACAGTCCATCCAAATATTTTCTTCATGGCAAGCCACCATCCAAACCAAGTGTTAGGAAATTTATTTAGATTAATTAGTTGATACAAATAGTCTAGATAAATTACAAAAATAAACAAGGGTTGAAAAAGTGGGCTTTCGGGCCTATTTTTGGATTCTGTCCAACTTTGAGCTGCAGATTTTATAGACTTAGAGTCCATTTTAACCCACGGTGTATCAGTTGTATATCACAACTCTATTTCATTCATTTTTCTGTATATTAGATGTATATGTGACTATATTTCAGTCATATGTACATGTCTTTAGTCCTCCACATATGACATTAGCTTCCCTTTTCACTTCCTTTCTTTAGAATCTGTATATATGTTTATATCTGATGTATACCAGTACTATATCAGTCCATTTTCTTTATGTATTAATCTTTTTTGAACTTTGATGGGGTTTGACTCAACATATCCTCCATGACCCATGTAAGAGAGGAAGGGAAATTGAGAAAGTCTAGATGGACTCCCAAAGCATCATATGTATCAAACAAAAATAAAGAAAATGAATTTGTAATTATTCAAACCTACAAAATCTCACTGTAAACAAAAGTGGATCAATTTGTCATTGACGATCATATTTTGAAATAAGGAGTCACATAAAGTAGATTATCTGAATACTTTCAACAATTTTCACGCAGTCCAAGCATACTATGGCACATTAAAAAAAACAAACTTGATAAGGTGACCTATTTAAATCAAATTCCTGGTCATGATAATTAGACAACATTTAAAATCTATATAATTGTAGTGACTAAAAAGGGAAGGAAAAATAAAACATTGAACTAATTTTTAAGTCTCAACAGATGCAACAACCAAACAGATAATGCTTTTGAAATACTAGTGGTCTTTAACAGAAAATAGATTTAATAAGTTTAAACTTTACCAGAAAATAACTTCATCATTCAAACAAATCATGACAACGAGAAAAAATAAACACCTATGTATAGAAGAAGAGATAATGCATCGAAACACCCCTCAACTTGTAGCCAAAACTTACTTTAGACCCTAAATTAATTGGGTAATTATTTACCCCCCTTAACAACTTCCAAGTGAATTTTTTTCCACCCTAATTGCTGACGTGGCAGTTTTTAAAAAAATCAGCGCGTTAATTGCTTAAAAAAATGGAAAAAGGTGGGTCCCACCTTTTAATTTTACAAGTTTTCTTTATATATATATATATATATATATATATTAAATTAAAAAAAATCAAAAATCCAGTTCCATCTTCATCTTCTTCATAACCAACCCCTTCCCCCACCCCCTCCCCTACCCCTAACACCCCCATTTCTTCATCTTCTTTGTACCCCCCACCCCATTTCTTCATCTTCTTCATATCCTCCACCCCCACCTCACCCCGTTTCTTCATCTTCTTCATTTAGGCTAAATTCATTTTTTTTTTCAAGAACACCATTACTAAGCTCCATTAACCCCTCCCTTCATTATTTTTTTGCCTTTTATTTAATTTTTTCAAATGACTACATCCAATTTGTGATGATAAATAACTTATGACAATTTATCACTTCCTCATCTTGTGCTTATTGGAGCATTTGAGAAGGTTTGAAATAGTGGTGTTAATGTTGAAAAAAAATAAAAGAGGAATCATTTTCATGGCAGATCGAAACAAAGAAACGAATATTAGCATTATTACTGCTAAATCATTTGGTAGATCTGGAATTATTGTGGATGAGTTTAGGTTTGGTTCTACTTGCAATTGTTGATTTCTAAATGTTGATTGAGGAGCCATGACTTAATCTACCTGAACTAGTTATTTATCAATTTTTTGTTAAATTCAAATCAAGTTATTGGTGTTAATGGAGAAAAATGGTGTTAATGGTGAAAAAGAAATAAAAAGAGAAGGAGGAACGGGCCGGGAGGGGAGAGGGGCTGGAAAAGAAGAAGAATTAGGGTTTATATATATATATATATATATATATATATATATATATATATATTAAAAATAATTATATATATATATATATTAAAAATAATATTTAAATAATATATATATTTTTGTAGGGTGGAAAAAAAATTCACTTGAAGGTTGTTAAGGGGGGTGAATAATTGCTCGATTAGTTTAGGGTCTAAAGTAAGTTTTGGCTACAAGTTTAGGGGTGTTTTGATGTATTATCTCATAGAAGAACACCAAGCAAATACATCATTCAACAATAAACACTTCAATCGACAAACCCAATCGTTATCATTTATCAATCACATATAAGGACTTCGATTAACAGATTATAAAACACTCAATTCTAAATTTACATCAAAAATAAAAAAATTTAGACGAGACTAGGGGTGGCAATTTCAGCCCATATTTGTGAAAAGAGTCCATCTAACCCATATTTAGTGAATTGGATCACTCATATTTCAAATGGATAAATATGGACTTCAACTCATTTTAAAAGTTCATACAAATATGGACAAAATGAGTAAAATATGGGTACCCATTTGAACACAGAGATCTCCCACCTATGCTTAAAGTTTCAGTTTTTTTTTTTCTTCTTATTTTTTTCTTTCTTTTTTTTTTTTTTAATTTAATTTTTTTCTTTTTCATTTTTTTAATCATTCCTTATAATTTCTTTTTTTTTCTTTCTCATTTTTTCATCTATTTTTTTATTTTTTTATTTTTATTTCTTTTTTCTTTGTAGTTTTTTCGCTTTCCCCTTTCTTATTCTTATTTCGTCATTCGTAATCGCTTGAGACCTACATGGGTTAATAAATATAAGCTTCTAATTATCCCATTTAACCTATATAATTCATAACATCTCTTATCAATTAAATATAATCCATAGTGTCACTCCTTTATTATTATTTTTTTCTATCTTTATTTCTCTTTCTTTTTATTTCTTTTTATTTTTTCTTTCTTTTTTCCTTTAATTTACTTTTTTTTTCTTTTTCATTTTTTCCACTTATTTTTTACTCGTTTCTTACACTTTTTTCTTTCTTCTTTTTCATCATTTTTTTCTTTTTCAATTTTATCTCTTTGCATTCTTTTTTTTGTATTTCTGTTTTCCCCTTTTTCATTCTTGGTTCATCATTTTTGTCATTTTTCTTTTTTTTTATATCCTTTTCCTCATCTTTTTTTTGCCATTGCATTTTATATTTTTACTTTAAATTTATTTGTATCATACTATATATTTCAAATAAATTTATTATTTGTATTCGAATATTTTAGTTGTCAATATGTGCAATTTATCATTTGTATTTATATACAAATAAGTATATGAATTAAAATCAGCATGGGTTGTGGTGCAGTGGATGGGGCTACTCTACTCTTAACCAGAAGTCAAAGGTACGACCCTGGTTATGGAGAAAACTCTGTTGGGAGCGCTGCTACCTTAATAGGCCCTGCAACGCCCGATCCGGATTAGTCGGGGCTCCAATGTAGGCACCAGATGAAAAATTAAAAAAAAGTATATTAATTAATTGTATTTTCTTGAGGCTAATATATATATGGATGAGGATCCACATAGCCCTCGAATTATAAATATTGGGTGAATATAAATCAATATGCGCTTATAGTATTTTCATTATCATAAAAAAAGAAGGAAACCAAAAATAGAAAAAAAAATTAGAAAGAGAGGTAGAAGTTAAAGATAGAAGAGAGAAAAAAGCGTAAAGAAAGAATTGAAGAAAAAAATACAAAAAAATCAAAAAGAAAAAATATTGAAAAAGGAGAAAAGAAAAAAGAAAAAAGATGATGATGAAAACAAATATACTGAGTGGTTACAATATTTTAGTCATCATCCATAATTTGTACTCGACTTAACCATGTTCTTCGAAAATTAAAAAAATATTAAACATAAAATACAACCAAAAAAGAAAAAAGTGAGAAAGAAGTAAAAACAAAAAAATAAAAAATAGAAAAAAAGGAGACTAAAAAGAAAAAGGAAAAAAAAGAAAAAAAAAAGAGAAACAAAGGGTAGAGGGTAGAGATAGAAGAGAGAAAAAAATGATAAAAATATAAAAAAACAAAAAAAAGAATACTAGAGGATACATATATAAGAGTGACAAAAAAAACTAAAAAAAAGGGAAAAAAAGTCAAGTTGCTATGATATAGAAGTTTTAAGTTTTTGACTTAGGAGTTAAAGTGGGTTGAAACCATTTTTACCCAATCCATATTTGACCAAATTCATATTTATCCATATTTATATGGGCGGATTGCAATCCAAACTATTTTTGCTCGATCCATATTTAACCCGTCCAAATCCAATCCAATCCGTCCGTTTGCCACCCCTAGACTAGACTAGTCTCACCCTCATAATTATTGTGTGATTTCATATCCACAAATTCAAGCGTAAAGAAGAAAAATGCTAGAAAGATAAAATGTTCACCTTTTTTGAAGCAGCAAACTGGGACTACGAGTCGATCAAATACTATTATCACCATTGAAATTTTAGTTTTCAACTCATTAGAGTTTAATCTCTCATTGAAATTGAATTTTTGAATAGTATACCTCGAGAATTTTTGTTACGTGAGGTTAGAGGCATGCTCCCCCAAAACCTCCAAATTTTCCTCCAAAAATCTTTCCTTTTAAACCTCTATCCCTCACTATCTATTTATAGGTAAATTGGGGAAAAGAATTAGGGTTTTGAATTTGAAAAAATTGATTTTAATTCCGAATTTTAGAATTAGTTTTCGAGCAATTGAAGTCCACGGTGAGACAAAGACCATTAATGACCTTTGTACTCAAATTATTAGTGGAGAGATATCTATCCATCGCTCCTTGCCAAAAATGGACGAACATGGTCTGAGCATGAGAAAAGGTTCATGAAATTCTAGCCATTCTTAGCTGCACGATAAGGGTAAATTGGTAAAAAAGAGAGGCGGCTAGGGTTTATGAGATTAACGTTTTTTATATGTTATTGATATTGTCATTTGTTTGCTGTTTAAATGGAGAGAAAAAGAGAATAAGGGTGGTGGGCCGGCTCATCTCTTGGGAGTGGGCTGGGGCGGAGTGTTATTGTTGGGCTAGTAGTGATTTTAGTGGGAATGGGCTGGGTAGATTTTTGGAATGGGCATTTATATAGCCCATAAATTGATATTTAGTCAATTTTATTTAAATTTAGCTAAATTAAAAATCAATTTGTCGATTGCATTACGAGTGTGACCGATTCGATTTTAATTACGATCAAATCCAATAAATTAACTAAATTAAATCAAAATTTGATACAAATTAAAATTTAGTTTAATCCCGAGTTCCTTGATTTAATAAAATCAAATAAATAATTTTTCAAATAAATTATTTTTGAAAATAAATTATATTTGGATCAAGATTTTTCCCATTGGATTCTTTTTTCAGATAATCCTTGATTAAAATTTGATTTTTAGTAGACTAATTATTCAAGTAACAAATTGTACGATCTCGTGTATATGAATACGAAAATTTACATTTGCTACTTAAAATGACAAAATTATCTAGATAAATATTTTGGAAAAGCTTTTTTATTCGAATAAAATAAATATCATAATTTTATTTATGATAGAAGCAATTCAAGATTAAATTTAGTTGCGGAGGGCAAAAATTAATTGTCAACAACTGCTCTCTCCCTTTGGGTAGGGTGGATGCAAATAACCCTGGACAAAGGGAGTTTGACATACTTAATTTTTGTCTGACCAATAATTTATTTCTCAAAAGGGGTTGGTTTGCGCACGAGTTTTAGAAAGTTATGGCCAAACTCCGGCATTGTGTTTCCTATATATCTCAGGTTACATGAGAATTCAGGCCACTTGTAGTTCATAACGCTTGAATTTTAAGCATGATTTTTCAAGGAATTCATAAGATATCCTACTTTCTAAATTTTGGTGAAACCAAAAAGATGGAGAATAAGATATTGGGGGAGGGTGGAATTCAGTCGAGTTTTCAATAAGGATCAAAACCTACATATCTCAAGACCCTGGAAATCAGATTGCTAGTGGTTCGACTCGATTGATAGAAAAGATAGTCTTTTATTTAGACGATGTTTGGTTCCAAATGAGTGACAAATACATTGTGTTATGGAAAAAAGGATTGTATTTATCTTAGTTACAAACATGGGGCCCCTTACACCCATAACTGAGAGCAATATGGACATAATTTCTAGAGCTCTAGGTGTTTTGTCACCCAAATTTCAAGGAAAAGAAAAGTTACCTCTGGTGCACATTTATAAATGCCCCAAAGGTGAAACTGAAATTGAAAACATCCTAAAATACCTATATTCCTTCTGACAGGGGTGTGGTTTGATGGTGGTGAAAGTCACTCTTCTGCTCACGTCCAAAGAGTTTGATATCCTCTTCAAACTACATCCCAGTTTGCTTCTAAGAAAAAGTTCCACATTGTGCTGCATTATTTTTGGAGTCATTAACACCTGTGATTTTGGTTTGAGAATTTCATCCTTTTGGATACTCTCGACAACATCTTAAACAAAACAGTTAGTTGTAAATGTAGCATGACACAAATGTAAATTGGTCCAAACCTATTTGAAACTATCATGTTAAGATAGTTGAAGATGGACTAACGTATCTCATTGAAAGGCGGATGACCAATCTTGAATGTAATATGTCGTTTTGAATGGGGTAATGACCTAGCGTGTCTCATTGAAAGGCGGACAACCTATCATTAATCATTCCACTTTGAACGAGATGGCAGTCTAATGACTAGTAGCCACATGTACTAAACTTATTATTAGCAAATACAATGTTAGGGAAATTATGAAAACCTTGTCTTAATATGTCACACTGAAGGAGGTGACAACCCATAATATAGTAACATATCACGTAGAAGAAAGTGATGATTCATATAATAACGTATTACTCTACAGGAGGTAGCAATCTATAACATGATAACATGCCACTCTGGAAGAGATAATGGTCCATAATAATATGTCACTTTGAAGGAAGTAACGGTCCATAACATAATAATATGTCACTCTAAAGGAGGTGATGGTCCATAACATAATAACCTGTCACTCTGAAGAAGGTGATAGTCCATAACATAATAATATGTCACTCTGAAGAAGGTGACGGTCCATGACATAATAACATGTCACTTTGAAGGATGTGACAGTTCATAACATAGTAACATATCACTTTGAAGGGGGTGACAATCCATAATATAATAATATATCACTTTGAAAGAGGTGACGGTTCATACCATAATAATATGTCACTTTGAAGGAGGTGACGGTACATAACATAATAACATGTCACTTTGAATAAGATGATGGTCCATAACATAATAACATGTCACTTTGAAGGCAGTCATGGTCCATAACATAATATGTCACTCTGAAGGAGGTGACGGTCCATAACATAATAACATAACGTCTCAAATATAGCGATGGGCTAATGCATTATTTTAAAGGGTGGGAAACCCAAATATAATAAGATGTCACCTTGAATGAGACGACAGCTCAATGTGTCCTTTTAAAGAAGGGATGAAACAAATATAATAAGAAGTGTCACCTCAAATGAAGTGATAATTCGGTATGTCCTTTTGAAAGAGTGGATGACCCAAATATAAGGAAATATGTCACCTTAAATTAAGTGACGATTCGATGTGTCCTCTTAAAAAGATGGATGGCCTAAATATATTAAGATGTATCACCTTGAATGAAGAGATAATTTGGTAGATTTTCTTGAAGGATAGAAAATACTAATATATAAGAAAATATAGAAGTTGATTTATTGAACTTCATCCTTTGAATCGGGAATTCTTGAAGGACTTGTGTATGTCCTGATCTCCTTGATTGAGTCCTCAAATTTTGATAGGATTTGTTTATGATATTTCTTAGAGGTAGTCTTGCATAACGTCAACTTCATAGTTCAAACAACACTCATTAATAACATAGCAATGTGACTAAGCCAAAAGTTTAATAGAGGATATAGTTTTAAGATAAAGTTGTTTGACTCATGATGATTTATAGATAATAGTTTAGATAATATCTACATATCTTAATCGTTATACCCGATCATTTTCCTATAAAAATCAAAGAAAGTGTTAGAGATCATAACAAAGTGATAAAAACATGAATTAAGAGGAAATGGAGAAGAGAAGTTGTCTGGATTAGGAAAATAAAGTGTTGGAGATCATAACGAAGTCAAGAACTCCCAAACCCCTAATGCGTAAATCACGTTTTTCTCTTCCCAATAAACCAAATACGCGTGAATCCATCCCATCAGCATTTCTAAAAGGGACCAAGACAGACTGACACGACCCGACCCCCGGGCCATATCGTAATGGGCACCTCAAGTTCGACCGGGATCAGAGGTAACCCCCGTTACCCAACCCAGCCACCAATGGCATACCTTGAGTAGGATGAAGTACGAACATATAAGAAGATAGTGGTGACTCTAGGATAATTTTATAATCGAGACCAACCCAACCAACTCTATCCACCCAATGACCAACCAAACCAATGCAAAAACCATAAACCAAACCAAGTATAACAATAATCCAAAGTGTGTTTATATATATGACATAACCAATCCATAGTGTTTATGTATATGACATAACCAATCCATACCATACCCAAGTCCACAGTTGTCAATACAAAGACACTAGACCAATTAAAGAGTACCTTGTTGTGATATGCCCCTGACCATAGCCAAAAATCAAAGTCTATGAAAGACAAAAAATAGGTAAATTAAACTATGACATGAAATAGATTCCTTCTGAACTATGGAGCTCACCACTTCAATCCAACATCGAATGTACAAAAACTAAATCACTAAGCAAGAGAAGTAGAATGATTGATTCCCGCATAGCGTGGGTATACAACTGCCAGTAGATGGGTTAGTGGGTGAACACTAACATTGCCATTTCCAAAGCCAAGTAAAAACCATCCACAATGCATACAACCATATATATATATATATATATATAACCATGCCGGGAAAGGGAATCTGGTTTAGAATGCCTTTAAAACTATTACCTGGGCTGTGTAGCTTGCCCGTCCTAAACTACCCACGAGCTATATAGGTTCAGCTCTCCCTGCTGAAAGTAGTTGCACGACCAAGAAAGTATCCCATGGGATGACTAGTATATCCCCCAATAGTGTGACATCATGCACATGGTCCACTAAGACCAATCATTATATCGAGAAATATGAGTTTCCAATTTTGGTCCTCCTGGGACCGCCACCTTCCACGACTTTGATACACACCCCACCAATAATGCCCAATTAAAAAAAGTTTCCAAATAACCAAAACATTATCCATTTATTAACCTAGGCCATTGATATTGCTATCGTCATACCAACCCTTACTTACAAGTATCAACCATAGCTAACCATTTTTAGGTTTAAGGGGATTTTTAAGTGCCCTTCCATATACCACATTAAACCACTTGGGAGACTTTCATATTTTCCACAAGCATAACCATTTAACCTTTTACCTTTCCAAACTATATAAACCAACTTCGTTAATGCATTCACTTGAGGGATTTTTATGTATCCCGCAAAGTTTTTCAAAATAGACCTATCATGACCACCAAAACCTTTTCCCTTTTAAACTGTTCCAAACCAATTTATACCATGCCAAACATTTAAAGCACTTATATCATTTAAACCATGTAAAACCATTTAGAATTTCATTACCAAACCAAACCATGCAAAAGTCCCAATGAAAGTTCAACAATAGGTAAAAACATTCTTTGAGGTATTTTATCGAACATGTTGAGGGCATACCTTTACCAAGACCAAAACCAACGTATAAACCACTATAATTAGGTTACTCAAGACCTTTCTTGTTAAACCATAACCAACAACCAACCACAAATGCAAACAATTACCAAAAGCATGTAAAAACATAGTTAATCCAAAACCAAACCATATGCATCAAAACCCTCAACAATTTTTTGATATTCACCATTTATGATTCATATACCAATGTTTAAAACACAATACACGTTCCTTTAATTTGAAATAACAATCAGGGAAGGAGAACATGCCTTATACAAGATGATTCACAAAAGAAATCTTGACCTTTGAGCCCTTTGAAGAACACATGAAGAAACCCTAGCCTCTAATCTTCAAGAAAGTGTTTGAGAGAGTATTTGTTGTGTTTTAATCCTTTGATAAGTGTTATGGAAGGGCATATAGGATTATATAATATGAGGACATATGGTTTTAGGAAGAGGAAATGTCCAAACTACCCTTGACTTTGAATTAAAATAATACCATTCATATCCTAGTGTATAAGTGCTACCCTAACTCGAACCCAAACCTTGCCATGACCTTACCTACTGGTTTTTATACGACTCACCCCCCTAAGTTATATCTAACGATAAGAGTGACACCCCCAATCATACCCACCACTCATATAGTGGACACATTCCATAAGACAACTCAAACATACACCATACGACTTGCCTTGCACCACTCGTATGTTCCTATATGACTCTTACCTAGTTGAGTCATATATTGGGAAGTAGCTAAGACCAACATACTGTCTAGGGTATGATTGAACCCTCACGACAGCATACAAGTCGTATCCAAGGGGTATGAGTGACTCCCTTGAGCCGTACCGAGCCAAAAAGGTCCAAAGCCTAAGAAATTTTTGCAAGGGTCCTATTCCTAGGGTATTTCAGTGTCCCTCACTTGGATTCTTAGTTCTCGAATGAAGGGTAAGGGTAATAACAAGAATGAGGTAACACATTAATACCTATCTAACTTTTCCCCAACCAAAGTATTGGACAAGAACACAAACCAATATGAGAAGATAATCACGTATCCCAAGCACGATTTACACCCCAACACCTTCATTTTGACCTCTTACTAAGTTAGAAAACAAAGATGTAAGAGGACCCACTCCTCACTTTTAAAAAAGTTAGAAAACCAAAGATGTGTTGAAGAACACATACCCTATGCACGGATTTCTAGAAAAAAGAACCAACGCAGATCCTTGGACTACAGTCCTCTTCCGCATCCCAAATAGCTTTCTCGGACTTTCGGTTTTACTATGGAACCTTTTCCGAAGCCACACCTTTCGTTCGCAACCGGTGAACTTACTGATCCAAGATTCCACTTAAGGAACAAGGAATTCAAGATATACTACCCAAAGGAACCAACCAACTAAGGACCATCTATACCTTACCTCCCCAAAATACATAGATTACCAGATGAATAGACTCATGCTAGAGAGAAAGTCTAATTCGACTTAGAATTTACCGAGACACATCACTATAAGAACTTGTGTACCACCTCTTTCATGTTAAAGCCTATCCAAAGCCAAAAGAAGTTAACTTAGGCCACCAGGCTCTACCCCTTACATCTTTCCCAAAATATTACTCTATTTTCATCACCTTTATAATATGGAACCCATAAGTAAAGGACATAGACCAACCATATCCAACCATTATCATTGAAAACCAAATCAATACAACTACAAAGCCATGAAGATAATTCATAAAACCAAGCTTTACCAAACCTCTTAGGTACCCAACACAACTATTGGTACACCTACCAATCATAACATTTAAGCCTACATTTTAAATACTAGCGATATGACCTATCCATTAAAAGATGTAACACCCTCTATCATTTCCATAAGAGTTTTAACCATCTATTCCTTTTCTAGCCATTTTACATGACAACAATCTTACCTTATCTTCCAAAACCTTACTCTAGGAATCACCAAGACTCTCTCACACTCAGGGACTTCTACATCCCCTATTTCACAATATCACCATGCTTCCCAAGCCACTACCATCCAAAGTACAAGAATTATCTATGCCACCCAAGGCAAGACAAAGACTCCCAAAACAAGACACGACACCATAGGCACAAAGTACTTCATAAAAACTACCTAGACCATAATAGAGAATCAACCCCGACAAACCATAACACAAAAGGAGTCCTTTGAAATAGATATTGAAAGAAACGCAACCGCGTATTGCTTGAGTAATTTAATGTAAAGACAAAACTAATATTTAGAAAACAAGGTGAATGTAAAATGCGAACCTTAGGCATAAGTGCTATAAGAATGCATATAACACTAGTAGAGCACTCTCTTAATCAAGATAGAAGACTATCACGAGAATATGGAACCCGCCCTTCCTTTGGAGTCTACCACTAAAAGAAAATTTAAGATTAACCATCAACCTTCACCCCATTAGAACTACAAGCACAACACTCTACCCTAATGGGTATCACCAAGGCTGTACACTAGTGAAACTAGGTTTTTCCATACCAAAATCTCATCCACCCAAAGGCTACCTAGATCCTAGCAAAGACATGCAAAAACCATGAGACCCAATTAACTCCAATGTTTCCAATTAAACCAAAACCATTTCAAAATCAGACCATGGCCACCAAGGCCTTTTCAAAATCATTTGAATCTAACCAAAACCAATTCATGATTCCTTTAACCACTTATGCAATGTGAAGATTTAAGAGTAGTCAATCCATAAGACAAAATTCTATTCAATGGGAATTTCAAAAACAATTTGAGGGCATATAAGTTTCCAGGACCAAAACCAAGTAATTAGGGAATCCATAGTAGCTCGAAATTCATGTACCATTCCCATGTATCCCACAATGTTTATAAACATTAGTAAAACATGAACAATGCATCATAATCGATGGAAAATCAATTAAATGAGCAATAATATCAAAATCCTCAATTATGCAAAAATACATATTCAAAACCATGTATTTAGAAATCAATTTCATACCAATAATAAGGTACAAGTATAGGGACAAAGACACATGCAAGCTGCATGTTCTATCCCATCCCATGACTTAACCCCCAACCCACCATTTTCCCTTCACAATTACTACATTGCTATCCCCAAGCTAACATGTTTCCTTTATCCAAATCAAACATCGAGGTTCAAGCCTAGTATCTACCAATCACCATGTAGTTTATCAAAGTACCCTTTATAAAATGGAATACACCTATAAGGTCCTCCCTTACTAGAAGGACACCCAAAATTCCTTAGTCACCCAATAACAACCTATGCATTTCTAGGGAACTATTCCCCTTATGCATGAAAAGATAAAATATTTCACAGAGAGTCATCAAGACTGATGAATCCTTTATCTAAGAGATCTTCCCTTTCCATAACCAGCTTACCATAAGGCGTAAAGATAATCTTTATGAATCCAACAGCCTAATGATGAATGGCACGAGTGCAACCAATCCATCCCCTGAATGACTTTAAATCCCACCATATCCAAGTCAAAAAAATCCACCAAGACCCCATTATATTACTAACAAGTACCTCACACCCCTCTTAGACTCTTTTGATATTCGCAGAGTCACCTACATGGGTAAAAATAGAAGAAAAGAGTTCCAAAATAACCTTGAGAACAAAACCAAAATACACAACCACCAATGGGGTCACACAAGAGAGAGGATCCTGAACCAAATAAATCACACACACCACAATGAAAGGAGTTTTGAATATACCAGAGTCAGAGATAGAAGTAGCACCCCTAGCATAAGAGCTAGAGAAGTAGCAACTAGTATGTTATTTGCCCAAGAAAAAATCCTTATGGGACACTCTCATTTAACCAGGAAACCATGAATCCTTACTTTACCTATTTCCAACCTTACCTCATTCCTCCTCGTACCAATAGGATAGGATTCATGTGATAGAGTTGTCACTATTTGGGTCAATAAATTCATAGAATGTCGAAACTCAGCATTGGTAACCTTCCCTTGAGGTAACCAAAAATAAATGCCACCTTCTGAGATACGGTTAGTTGAGATCGGTGGGACTCCATAGAGAAAACCAGAAACTACGACCCTTGACCAGGTCTGTGCCCTATGAGTAAGACTAGATCCATCCATGTTTTCTCTAGAGAGACAGGTGAGTTTTCTCATTGAGGAGGTATGATCCGAAGAGTGAACCAAAGGATATTTAGAAAAGAGTTCTAGACCTTAGACTTTGTAGCCCAAAAGTAGAATAACCAAGAAAGTGAAACGTTCCAAGATGCCTCGTAGCCTCCTGATTATAAGTGTGGTGCAATACATACCCATAACCAAGACTCTACTCAACACAGCTTTGTGGACACCCCATGACATTGAAACCTAAAGCTCTGATACCAACATAACATGACCCAAACCCCAAGACATGTCATAATGGGCATCTCAAGTTCGATCGGGTCCAGATAACACCCCTGTTACCCAACCCAACCACCAATTATTACCTTGAATCGGATGAAGTCAGTACATATAACAAGGTAGCACATTATCCACATGGTGAATCGGGGATAAGCTTATAATCGAGACCATCCCAACAAAGTGTATCCACCTAATGACCAACCAAATGTGGAAACCATAAACCAAACTAAGTATAACAATAATCTAAAGCATGTATATATGACATAACCAATCCATACCATACCCAAGTCCACAGTTGTCCATACAAAGCTACTAGACCAACCAAAGAGTACCTAGTTGGGATATTCCCTCGACCATAGCTAAAAACCAAAGTCAATAAAAGACAAAAAATAGGTAAAGTAAACCATGACATGAAATAGATACCTTATAAACTACGAAAGCTCAACACTTCAATTCAATATCAACTGTACCCAAATTCGATCACTAAGCAATAGGAGTAGAATGGGCGATTACTGTATAATGTGAGTATAAAGCCTCTAGTAGATGTTTTAGTGGGTGAACACTAGCATGAACTTAAGATAGGGATAAAATAATATCATTTACAAATCCAAGTAAAAACCACCCACAATGCATCAAACCATATATATATATATATATATAACTATGCTGGGAAAGAGAACCGAGTTTATAATGCCTTTAAAACCATTACCTGGGCTGTGTAGCTTGGGCGTCCTAAACCACTAACAATCTATATGGATTCAGCTTCCCCGACTGAAAGGGCCCAGTGCGTATAGCCACATGACTAGGGAAGTATCCCATGGGATGAATAGTACATCCCCCAATAGTGTGAAATTATGCACAAGGTCCACAAAGACTAATCCTCATATCGGTAAATATGAGTTTCCAATTTTGGTTGGTCCCTCCGGGACTAACACCTTCCACGGCTTTGCTACACACCCCATCATTAATTCCAATTAAAACCAGTTTCCAAATAACCAAACTATTATCCATTTATTAACCAAGGCCATTTATATTGATATCATCATTCCAACCCTTACTTGCAAGTATCATCCATAGCTAACCATTTTTAGGTTTAAAGGGACTTTTAAGTACCCTTTCATATACCATATTAAACCACTTGAGAGACTTCCATGTTCTCCACAAGCATAACTATTTAGACTTTTACCTTTTCAAACCATTTAAAATAATTCTGTTAATGCATTCAGTTGATAGAGTTTCATGTATCCCGCAAGGTTTCTCAAAATAGACCAATCATGACCACCAAAACATTTCCCCTTTTAAACAGCCCAAACCATTTTAGACCATGCTAAATATTTTAAGCATTTATATCATTTAAACCATGCAAAACCATCCAAATCTATTTAGAATTTCATTACCAAACCAAACCATGCAAGAGTCCCTATGAAAGCTCAATAATTGAGTAAAAACATTCTTTGAGGCAATTTAACGAACATGTTGAGGGCATACCTTTACCAAGACCAGAACCAACATATAAACCACCATAATTAGGGTTACTCAAGACCATTTTTTTTAAACCATAACCAACAAACAATCACATATGTAAACCATTACCAAAAACATGTAAAAATATAGTTTAAACCAATACCAAACCATATGCATCAAGACCCTTAATAATATTTTGAAATCCACCATTTATGATTCATAAATTAAATTTTAAAACACAATACACATGCCTTTATTTTGAATAAAAATGAGGGAAGGAGTACATGCCTTATACAAGATTATTCACGAAAGAAATCTTGACCTTTGATGAACACATGAAGAAACCCTAGCCTTTAATCTTCAAGAGAGTGCTTGAGAGAGTATTTGATGTGTTTTAATCCTTTAATAAGTGTTATTAAAGGTCATATAGGTTTATATGACGTGAGGGATAAGGATTTAGGAGGATAAAATATCCAAACTACCCTTGACTTTAAATTAAAAGAAACCACGTTCAGGGGTACGACTCCCCCTTATCATTCGTATCCTTGGGTACGCGTGGTACCCCAACTCATACCCAAACCTTGCTGTGACCTTACCTACTGGTTTCTATATGACTCATCCCTCAAGTCATGCGTAAGGGTACAAGTGACACCCCCAATCATACCAACTACTTGTATAGTAGACAGATTTCACAAGACAATTCAAACATGCACTGTACAACTTTCCTTGTACCATTTGTATGTTCCTATACAACTTTTACCTAGTTGAGTCGTATCTTTGGCAGTACCTAAGCCCAACATACTGACTAGGGTACGATTAAACCCTCACGACAGCCCACAAGTCATATCCAAGGGGTACGAGTGACTCCCTTGAGTCATACCAAGCCAAAAAGTCCAAGGCCTAAGAAATGTTTACAAGGGTCCTATTTCTAGGGTATTTAACAGATGCTCTTTCTTCCTTATTTCTTCCTCCTATGTCCTCCATACAAAAAATCAAAACCTAAACCCTAGTAAAAGTCTCAACTACTTCTCTGCACCCATCTCCCTCACCTCAAATCCATTAAATCTTGTTAGCATAAATCCCTCTAATTTCCCTATTTTCTTTGACTCTTCAAGCTCAAAAGTCTCACCCTCTCCACTGTTAGCATAAAGGAGGGGCGAAAATCCATTGTCAGGATAAGGTTCGTCTAATCAATCCTCTGCTCTAAATCAATCTGAGGGAGATTTTAATCCAATTGCAAGCATCTTTAAGAATCTATCATACTCTAAAGTGTGCTTATAAAATAGGTCTATGTCCATTCCTTTAGGGGACAATGAAAAAGCAAAAAAAAAAGCAATAAAAAAAGAAGAAAGCAATGTCGGACAATTGAGAAGAGGGGGGAAAAGGAAATCACAAAAATTCTTGATTGTTCCTTAAATTTGGGTTAAAAGTGAGTTCCCGAAGTTGAGTTCGGTGGCCAAAATGTCGATTGAAAAGTCCGACTTTGCTTCCTATAAAAAGGTGTGGGATTCTCTCCTTTAATGTCACTCTCATATATTTCTTTTCATTCTTGTTTATTTTCAAAATGACGATCTAAATTACGCACACAGACATTGTCATGTCATATCTTTTTATTTAGAAAAATCCCATGGGGATTATGTTGTTGCTAATGTTCTTTTATTTTATTTTATATAATGGTGTTAATTGATTAAGTGTCAGCATGTAAGACCAATATGTCTGTTTGATAGATTCTTGTTAGGAAGAAAAGATAATAAAATGATGAGTATATTATAACAACTTGTGATGTGTAATCTTAATTTCCAACTCTAAAGCTGAAGAATAATCCTTTGTGAGATTTGGTTGAATATTTCCTTAGATTTAAACATCTGTTTTCTAGTTTGAAATATGACTTCTAAATTTCTTTTTTTTTTCAGGTTCAAATGGTCATAAAATATTCAAATTTGTTTACATCAAATTTTGTATCAGGTGGATTTTTTTAAGTGAGATAGAGATTTTGTGTTTTTGGCTTAAATTTATATGGTGTCAACAAGTACTTATTTTTAATCTATGTGCAGTTGCGTTTCCTCAATTTGAAAACGAATAAGGATGTCTGGTATTTTACTTGATCTTTGTTAAAGAATCCTATTTAGTTTCAATTCTCACGTATGTCCCGTGTTCAAATTAGGTGAACATGCGATTCGTTTTGGTCATATCCGGCTATGGTGTTGTTCGCTAATCTAAGTTGTGGATCTGGTTTCAATTAAGTCATTATTTTTTCTTAAATATGGCAACTTCATGTTAGATTAGGGGGTATATTTTGTTCCTTGCGAATTCAAGTGCAAAATCGGTGATATTGGTAATTGAATTAGGGGTTTTCACTTTTTATTTGGTCTGGGTATTCACACAAGCACTCCAAGATTTAAATGTATGGCCTTACTTTCATTCACTGTATAGTCTTAGGTGCACGGATGGTGTTTCCCTTTTTTATTTTGGGTTTATAGGATGGTGTTTCCCTTTTTTATTTTGGGTTCATAGTTCAATAGCTAAAAACATAGTTTGAATGGTCGATGATATTATTGGTTTATTTTAGGAGCTGATGTTGATATTGAATTAAAGAGATCTTGCAATATTTTTTACATCAGCATATCTAGTCTTGTTCTTATAAAGAGCCATGAGATGCATATGTCTTTGTTTTCTTTGAAGTACAAAATTGATTGACATTGGAACAGAAGATAGTAATTTCATTTCAATTTGGTTCCTAGTGTTATATTTGGATTGTATTTTAATGCCAAACTAAATTGGAAAGGTGCTTCCTAGCCTTTTGCTAACAGCTCTATTTCCTTTGTTAGATTTATGAATGACATTTGACGTATTTGGATAATATTCATCACTAGTTCATGAGTGTCTTCTAATTATTAAATTTTTACTAATCCTTATCTCTCTTTAATTTTACGTGTAAACTCGGGAGTTGGAGTTTCTCAATGGAACTCGTTTTGACCCAACATCGGGTCAACCGCTACTAGGATCACGAGAGTTTCAGAGTAGCGCAAAATAAAATTTTGAACTCCTTTAGGAGTCTAGTATCTCTTTAGCCTTTCTTCTTTACTTATTATCCATGTCATAATAAATAGTTTTTGATACTTGAATTGACATTTGAGTGTTTTTATCTTTGTTAAAATTGTTTAAAGTCTCATTATTTGATTATTGTATTTATACATTATTCTAACATTCGCCAATCAACTTTAAAAACGGATTAAATTTCTCCCATTTTCGCAAATAATGTGATTAGCTAACTCACCTATAGGCATTTCGGATATGGTTAGAAAATGTTAAGGTTAGACTAATCTCTCCTTTCTACGACTATTCATTTGCCTTAAAAAAAAAATTTTTTAAATAAAAACAGGTGTCACAATCTCAACACATGTTTAAAAAAAATAAAGTTTCAATATTAATTCGGTAGAAAAATAAGTCACTAAAAAGTTTTCAGACTTATTAAAAGAGTTTATCCGCTAATTTCAAATTACTTCTATAAATCAAATAACCTGATGTTCTATGTTACAAGCTTTGTTCTAATTTTTAGATTTCGAAAGCCCCCAAAACTCAAGGTATATATGTATACTCAAGCAATCATGTATGAGGTATATTTTATAACTATTGTGATTACTTTTATTAAACATTATTCTTACCGCAATTATTATTACTATTTTAATTATTATTATTATTATTATTATTATTATTATTATTATTATTATTATTATTATTATTAGGAAAAATGACCTTCTGGCCCCTTATACTATGTTGATTTTGTAAGTTGGACACCTCTACTTACATATTTGTCATCTGGACCCCTAAACCCACGAAAAAGTAATATTTTAAATACTTTTTTGGTGAGTGTAATACACTCTCGCCATATCAGCTTCCACGTCATCTTCCACATTATTTTTATATATAAAAATATTAAAATAACTAAATAAATAAAAACAATCCCCACCCACCCCCACCTTCTTCCTCTCTTCTCTCTCTTTCTCTTTTCTTTCTCTTTCCCCGATTCTTCTCCTTCTCTCTCTCTCTTTCTTCTTCTGTTTCTACTCTCTTTCTCTTCTCTTCTTCTTTACTTCTCTTGTGTTTCTCTTTTCTTCTTTATTCTACTTCTAATAAATCAAAAAATGCTATTCAAATTATTAGATTTTACAAACAAAAAATTCATATGAATTAAAGATCCATAATACCCATTTTATATACTGAATATTTTAGTTATTTGGTGTGAAATTTTAGATTTTTTTGTTAGCAGATGATTCCATGGTAAAGTAATGAACATCTTTGGTTGTATTCTTTTCTTGAATTTGTTTGATCAGTTAAATTACGAGTAACTTATGTCTTTGAGATTTTGTTCATAGATTATGATTCCATGGTAAAATTAAAATGAAATTGAAATTTGATGTTTTTTTTTGAATTGATTCCATGGTGTTTGGTTTGAATTGATTTCATGGTTTTTGTGATGCTGCAGTGGGGTGTGGTGGGGGCGAAACGCTAGTGTGGTGGTAGTTGTGTTGCTTGGGGAGGGTAGAAGATGGGGTAGGGGGATGAGGAGAGGGTAGAGGACAAGGGAGCAGGAAGGGTGCTGGATGGGGTGGGGAACAGTGGTGGACTGGTGGATGGGTGGGCGACGATGGTGGACTGGACTGGTGGATGGGGAGGGGGCGGTGGTGGATTGGTGGATGGAGTGGGGGACGGTGGGGAAGGGGGTGGGGTGTTGGACGGGGCTGGGGGAGGGGAGGGTTTTTTATTTATTTATTTTTAAATATATTTTTAAAATTTTTAAAAATATTTTTAAAATTAAAAAGCTGAAAGAATGTTAAATTTTTTAAAAATATTTTTTTTTAATCTTTAAAATTATTTTTAAATTTAAAAAGCAAAAAAACCGTGCCTCACTCTCTCATACGCGCGTGACTACATGCGTTTTAGCCTAGTCAGCACTTTTAATGCCACATAGATTATGTCAACGGTCAAAGGATTTAAAATATTGAATTTATTGAGTTGAAGGGTTCAAATGATAACCATGTAAATAGAAGTGTTCAACTTACAAAACCGACATAGTATAGGGGTCCAGAAGGTCATTTTACATTATTATTATTACTACTACTATTGTTATTATTATTATTATTATTATTATTATTATTATTATCATTATTATGGTTTATACATTATTTCAACTCTGTCACATGCTATCACGTTTATTTATTTATTATTTATTTATTTTTATTATATTTTTATTTTATTTTATTTGCATTCTCACCTATTCATAATCTTCCACATATTATTTCTACAGACTCTTAAATATACATCTCGTAAATAAACTCCCACTCCATAAGAATACTTTTATTTACTCTATAATAATTGTAGTTATATACTTAAATTTACATATCTCTAAATTCTCTTATAAAATTATAAGACTTTTAACTTTCTAATATATGTGTGAATTATATTATCACCTTTTTTTCATATTTAAATAATTATATTACTTCCTTGTATATGGTAGCGTCACGTTTGCTATACCTTAAGTTTTTTATTTATAAAAATAATAAAAAATATATTCCTTATCACCATTTTAGCATATAACGAAGCAATAATTTTTTTTAACTGGGTTTAAAGACTATCTTCAGATAGGCTCTAAGGGGTGTTTAACACCTTCCCCTTGAGTAACCAAAATCTTTACTCAGAATCTCAAAATATTTTTGATAGACCAAAATAGAGTTTAACATAAAAATAGTTTTTCCTAATTTTTCTAAAAAATTAGGTGGCTACTCTAAAACACGATTTTCAAAATCCGAAAGTCACGACAAGCCACCTCATGTTGCATGTTGTTTCTATCGATTCGAAAGAAGGCGCAACAACATTCACATGAAAAATTTACATACCCCAAAATTCAATAAAATCATATCATGGTTAGTTATTCTTTTATGCCAATGCATTAGTTCAAGTGACCAAGTCAAACCGTACGACAAAATCATAATCATCATCAATTTTACTATTTGAATTGAGGAAATACAATTTTCAAAATCATATATCAAAGCAAAATCATCAAATTGGGGATAACCATGACCCCTTAGTTTAATTACCATTTACATGCACCCCATAAGGCGTGAAGATAATCTTTATGAATCCAACAGCCTAATGATGAATGGCACGAGTGAAACCAATCTATCCCCTGAATGACTTCAAATCCTACCATATTCGAGTCAAACAAATCTACCAAGACCTCATTATATTACCAACAAGTACCTCACACCTTTCATAGACTCTTTTGATAATCGTAGAGTCACCTGCATGGGTAAAAATAAAAGTAGAAAAGAGTTACAAAATAACCTCGAGAACAAAACCAAAATACACAACCACCAATGGGGTCACACAAGAAAGAGGACCCTGAACCAAATAAATCACACATACTACAATAAAAGGAGTTTTGAACATACTAGTGTCAGAGACAGAAGTAGCACCCCTAGCATAAGAGCTAGAGAAGTAGCAACTAGTATGTTATTTACCCAAGTAAAAATCCTTATGGGACACTCCCATTCAACTAGGAAACCATGACTCCTTACTTTTCCTATTTCCAAACTTACCTCATTCCTTCTCGTACTAATAGGATAGGATTTATGTGATAGAGTTGTCACTATTTGGGTCAATAAATTCATAGAATGTCGAAACTCAGCATTGGTAATCTTCCCTTGAGGTATCCAAAAATGAATGCCACTTTTTGAGATAGGGTTAGTTGAGATCGGTGGGACTACACAAAGAAAACCAGAAACTACGACCCTTGACCATCTCTATGCCCTATGAGTTAGACTAGATCCATCCATGTTGTCCTCTAGAGGGATAGGTGAGTTTTCTTATTGAGGAGGTATGATCCGGAGAGTGAACCAAAGAATATTCAGAAAAGAGTTCAAGACCTTAGACTCTGTAGCCCAAAAGTAGAATAACCAAGACAGTAAAATATTCCTAGATGCCTCGTAGCCTCCTGATTATAAGTGTGGTGCAAGACATACCCATAACCAAGACTCTACTCAACATGACTTTGTAGACACCCCATGACATTAAAACTTAAAACTCTGATACCAATATGACATGACCCGAACCCCGAGCCATATCATAATAGGCATCTCAAGTCCGATCGGGACCGGAGACAACCCCTGTTACCCAACCCAACCACCAATTGTTACCTTGAATCGGATGAAGTCAGTACATATAACAAGATAGCATATTATCCATATGGTGACTCTAGGATAAGTCTATAATCGAGACCACCCAATGACTAACCAAACCAATGTGGAAACCATAAACCAAACTAAGTATAACAATAATCCAAAGCGTGTATATATATGACATAACAAATCCATACCATACCCAAGTCCACAGTTGTCCATACAAAGCCACTAGATCAATCAGAGATACCTAGTTGGGACATGCTCCAGACCATAGCTAAAAACCAAAGTCAATGAAAGACAAAAAAAAGGTAAAGTAAACCATGACATGAAATAGATACCTTATGAACTACGAAAGCTTACCACTTCAATCCAATATCGACTGTACCTAAATCCGATCACTAAGCAAGAGGAGTAGAATGGTCGATTACTGTATAACTTGAGTATAAAGCCTTCAGTAGATGGTTTAGTGGGTGAATACTAGCATGAACTTAGTATAGGGATAAAATAATGTCATTTACAAATCCAAGTAAAAACCATCCATAATGCACCAAACCATATATATATATAACCATGCTGGGAAAGAGAACCAAGTTTAGAATGACTTTAAAACCATTACCTGGGTTGTGTAGCTTAGGCTTCCTAAACCACTAACAAGCTATATGGATTCAGCTTCCCCTACTGAAAGGGCCCAGTGCATATAGCCGCACGACTAAGGAAGTATCCCATGGGATGACTAGTACATCCCCCAATAGTGTGATATTATTCACAAGGTCCACAAAGACCAATCCTCATATTGGTAAATATGAGTTTCCAATTTTGGTCGGTCTCTTCGGGACTGACACCTTCCACGACTTTGCTACACACCCCATTATTAATGCCAATTAAAACCAGTTTCCAAATAACCAAACTATTATACATTTATTAACCAATTCCATTTATATTGATATTGTCATACCAACCCTACTTGTAAGTATCATCAATAGCTAACCATTTTTAGGTTTAAAAGGACTTTTAAGTGCCCTTCCATATACCATATTAAACCACTTGAGAGACTTCTATTTTCTCCACAATCATAACCATTTAGCCTTTTACCTTTCCAAACCATTTAAACCAATTCCGTTAATGCATTCACTAGATGGAGTTTCATGTATCCCGCAAGGTTTCTCAAAATAAACCAATCATAACCATTAAAACATTTCCCCTTTTAAACAGCCCAAACCATTTTAGACCAAGCCTAATATTATAAGAATTTATATCATTTAAGCCATGCAAAACTATCCAAATCTATTGGTAATTTCATTACCAAACCAAACCATGCAAGAGTCCCTATGAAAGCTCAACAATAGAGTAGAAACATTCTTTGAGGCATTTTAACGAACATGTTGAGGGCAAACCTTTACCAAGACCAGAACCAATGTATAAACCACCATAATTAGGGTTACTCAAGACCCTTTTATGTTAAAACATAACCAACAAACATTCACATATGCAAACCATTACCAAAAACATGTAAAAACATAGTTTAAACCAATACCAAACCATATGCATCAAGACCCTTAATAATATTTTGAAATCCACCGTTTATGATTCATAAATCAAAGTTTAAAGCACAATACACATGCCTTTATTTTGAATAACAATGAGGGAAGGAGTACATGCCTTATACAAGATGATTCACGGAAGAAATCTTGACCTTTGATGAACACATGAAGAAACCCTAGCCTTTAATCTTTAAGAGAGTGCTTGAGAGAGTATTTGATGTGTTTTAATCCTTTAATAAGTGTTATGAAAGGTAATATAAGTTTATATGACGTGAGGAATAAGGATTTAGGAAGAGAAAATATCCAAACTACCCTTGACTTTAAATTAAAAGAAGCCACGTTCAGGGGTACGACTCCCCCTTAAAATTCGGATCCTAGGGTACGCGTGGTACCCGAATTCATACCCAAACCTTGCCATGACCTTACCTACTGGTTTGTATATGACTCATCCCTCAAGTCATACCTAAGGGTATGAGTGACACCCCCAATCATACCAACTACTCGTATAGTAGACAGATTTCACAAGACAATTCAAACATGCACTATACAACTTTCCTTGTACCATTCATATGTTCCTATACAACTTTTACCTAGTTGAGTTGTATCTTTGTCAGTACATAAGCCCAACACACTGACTAAGGTACGTTTAAACCCTCACGACAGCCCACAAGTCATATCCAAAGGGCACGAGTGACTCCTTTGAGTCATACCAAGCCAAAAAGGTCCAGGGCCTAAGAAATTTTTACAAGGGTCCTATTCCTAGGGTATTTCACAGACACTCCTTCTTCCTTATTTCTTCCTCCTCTGTCCTCCATACCAAAAATCAAAACCTAAACCCTAGTAAAATTCAACTACTTCTCTGCAACCATCTCCCTCACCTCAAATTCATTAAATCTTATTAGCATAAATCCCTCTAATTTCCCTATTTTCTTTGACTCTTCAAGCTTAAAAGCTTACCCTCTCCACTGTTATCATAAAGGAGGGGAGAAAATCCATTGTCAGGATAAGTTTCGTCCAATCAATCCTCTGCTCTAAATCAATCCGAGGGAGATTTGAATCCAATTGGGAGCATCTTTGAGAAGCTATAGTATTCTAAAGTGTGCTTATAAAAGAGGGATATGGCCATTCCTTTAGGGGATAATGAGAAAAGCAAAAAAAAAACAAGAAAAAGAGAAGAAAATAAGGTCGGACAATTGAGAAGAGGGGGGAAAAGGAAATCACAAGAATTCTCAATCGTTCCTTAAATTTGGGTTAAAAGTGAGTTCCCGAAGTTGAGTTCGGTGGCTGAAATATTGATTGAAAAGTCTGAATTTGCTTCCTATAAAAAGGTGCGGGATTCTCTCCTTTAATCTCACTCTCATATATTTCTTTTCATTCTTGTTTATTTTCAAAATGATGATCTAAATTACGCACACAGACATTGTCATGTCATATCCTTTTATTTAGAAAAATCCCATGGGGATTATATTGTTCCTAATGTCATTTTATTTTATTTTATATAACGGTGTTAATTGATTAAGTGTCAGCGTGTAAGACCAATATGTCTGTTTGACAGATTCTTGTTAGGAAGAAAAGATAATAAAAGGATGAGTAAATATTTCCTTAGATTTAAACATCTGTTTTCCAGTTTGAAATATGACTTCTAATTTCTTTTTTTTTTAGGTTCAGGGGGTCGTAAAATGTTCAAATTTGTTTACATCAAATTTTGTATTAGGTGGATTTTTGTAAGTGAGATAGAGATTTTGTGTTTTTGGCATAAATTTATATGGTGTCGACAAGTACTTATTTTTAATCTCTATGTGCATTTGCATTTCCTCAAGTTGAAATCAAATAAGGATGTCTGGTGTTTTACTTGTTCTTTGTTAAAGAATCCTATTTTGTTTTAATTCTCACGTCTGTCTCGTGTTCAAAGTAGGTGAACATGCGATTCATTTTGGTCGTATCCGGCTATGGTGTTGTTCCCTAATCTAAGTTGTGGATCTGGTTTCAATTAAGTCATAATTTTTTCTTAAATATGGCAACTTCATATTAGATTAGGGGGTATATTTTGTTCATTGCGAATTCAAGTGCAAAATCAGTGATGTTGGTAATTGAGTTAGGGGTTTTCACTTTTTATTTGGTCTGGGTATTCACACAAGCACTCCAAGATTTAAATGTATGGCCTTACTTTCGTTCACTGTATAGTCTTAGGTGCACGGACGGTGTTTCCCTTTTTTATTTTGGTTTCATAGGACGGTGTTTCCCTTTTTTATTTTGGGTTCATAGTTCAATCGCTAAAAACGTAGTTTGAATGGTCGATAATATTATTGGTTTCTTTTAGGAGCTGATGTTGATATTGAATTAAAGAGATCTTGCAATATTTTTTACATCAGCATATCTAGTCTTGTTCTTATAAAGAGCCATGAGATACGTATGTCTTTGTTTTCTTTGAAGTACAAAATTGATTGACATTGGAACAGAAGACAGTAATTTCATTTCAATTTGGTTCCTAGTGTTATATTTGGATTGTATTTTAATGCCAAACTAAATTGGAAAGGTGCTTCCTAGCCTTTTGCTAACAACTCTATTTCCTTTGTTAGATTTATGAATGACGTTTGACGTATTTGGATAATATTCATCACTAGTTCATGTGTCTCTTCTAATTATTAAATTATTACTAATCCTTATCTCTCTTTATTTTTACGTGTAAATTCGGGAGTTGGAGTTTCTCAATGGAACTCATTTTGACCCAACATCGGGTCAACCAGAGTTGCGCAAAATAAAATTTTGAACTCCTTTAGGAGTCTAGTATATCTTTAGCCTTTCTTCTTTACTTATTATCCATGTCATAATAAATAGTTTTTGATACTTGAATTGACATTTGAGTGTTTTTATCTTTGTTAAAATTGTTTAAAGTGTCATTATTTGATTATTGTATTTATACATTATTCTAACATTCGCTAATCACCTTTAAAAACGGATTAAATTTCTCCCATTTTTGCAAATAATGTGATTAGCTAACTCACTTATAGGCATTTCAGATATGGTTAGAAAATGTTAAGGTTAGACTAATCTCTCCTTTCTACGACTATTCATCGCCTCAAAAATATTTTTTTTTAAATAAAAACAGGTGTCACAATCTCAACACATGCTTAAAAAAATGACGTTTCAATATTAAGTTGGTAGAAGAATAAGTCACTAAAAATTTTTCAGACTTATTAAAAGAGTTTATCCGCTAATATCAAATTGCTTCTATAAATCAAATAACCTGATGTTCTATGTTACAAGCTTTGTTCGAATTTTCAGATTTCGAAAGGCCCCAAAACGCAAGGTATATAGGTATACTCAAGCAATCATGTACGAAGTATATTTTATAACTATTGTTATTACTTTTATTAAACATTATTCCTACCACAATCATTATTACTATTTTAATTATTATTATTATTATTATTATTATTAGGCAAAATGACCTTCTGGACCCTTATACTATGTCGATTTAGTAAGTTGGAAACCTCTACTTACATATTTGTCATCTGGACCCCTAAACCTATGAAAAAGTAATATTTTAAACACTTTTTTGGTGAGTGTAATACACTCTCGCCACGTCAGCTGTTGTAACGCCCCGATTCCCGAGAACCAAAACGCCACACGGTGCTTATAATCCCGAAGGACCACAAGATAACCTTTTTTCTAATATCTGTACTTGTTCACTGCATAATATAATAAAATACATGCGAAAACTGGCCAACACTTACCATAAGGTTCAAGCATCTAGAAATATACAATACCTTAAACCCCACACACTAATACATCTGTCTGAAAAGCTTCTACACTGCCTGAACTATGGAGTTGAAGGGTCAATTCCCCCAACTAACTCAGTCTACTAAAATCAAATACTGTAATAACAACATCCTCGGATGATGAGGACTCACTGCTGCACCCACTGCTGCTTTATAAGTGACTTAGAAGATGCTCCAAGTTTCACACCTCTGAACCTATGGTGCCCCAAAATAAAAGAACACCATAGCGCGAATGCGTCAGTACTAAGATGTACTGAGTATGCAAGCACGGAAGGCTAAATGCAAGGGCTTATGCATGAACATTTAATTAACAGAATAATCATAAGAATAACGAATGAGTACACATATATGAATGCATAGTTCACAACCACTATAACAATTATATCGACTCCAGATACCACATCTCGGATACCACTTTACTGTCCTCAGAACTCACTACTATACTGGGGTACTGCATTACTGAATAACAGGATACCAACACTGATCAATTGAATACACTCACACCCCTGATTCCTGAAGATTTGTACTGACACAAAAATCATGGGAAGTAGTTACATAACACACCATGACTCCTCATAAGCAACTGAATATGTGGGGGTGCACGCAATAATTTGAATAATATCCTTGATTTCGTAAAACATGCGTACAAAAAATGAAGACTCATATGGCTTGAATTTCATTATCTATACTTCTCATAATATTATAGAGAGGAAAACATAACTAAAATACCATAAATCATCATAATCATGAGAGGATGAAATAAGTACAATAACACATGTGAGTCATCATATAATTTGTCAATCACTTTAAGTTCATCAAGAATATCAATTCTCATAATGTAAATATCATGTAAATCTTTCAAAAGAATAACTTTCACAATTCCACTTTCAAATCACTTCACCATTCACCATAGACACAAGAAAACACACACACACTGGGAGATCCTATAACCGACATAAACTATGTGAGCTACATGGAGTCCAACGTACAACCCACATTGGGGAGAGCCGTCCTATCCTTGCCATCGGAGTAGGACTATCGATAACAAATCCACATAAACTAGTGATCACTATATAAATCAGCCTCAGGCTCGCTCCTATGGAGGCATATAGTTCTAAGGAAGTAAGGTCTCTTTAGACCTCCCACTCGGTGCTAAAGATTTCTCCCGGACTTATCTCAGATCATTTCAAAGACAATCCACAACAAAATAATTTCAGTAATATATAAATATACATCGGGAGCCATCATGCTTTGCATCTCTCAAAATCAACCACGTTGTAGATTTCTTTCACACTCGAGTTCAAAACAACTCCATTAAGACCAAAAGGTCAAATCATTCAAAATATCTCAAATATTCAACATCAACGTGCTTATAGCACACATTTTCTCAAAGACACAATTTCAAATGGGGTTCAAGACCCAATATCGAAATCATGATAAATATCGTTCAAGATTCATGCTTTATATCTCCACACATGTAAATTCATCTTTCAAAATCATAAACATCAAGATTTCATAATAATGATCATAAGATATGGATTCATTCTTCAAAATCATAATAATCAAGTAAAAATCATGCCTTTGTAAAGAAAATTACCTTTGCACACAAGAACGAAAGAGAGTTCTTGTTGAAAAATCCCACATGCTAAGTTCTCACGGAATTCATGTTATGTTCTCAAATCATTGAAAATTCATGTTATACGTAGTATTTCACGGAACTGAATCTGCTCTAGGCAAGCAGATTATTTCGGGAATACGTACCCCCAGCGATTAATAACATGTTATACGTAGTATACAACAACGCATACTCACATGCCCACAGGCCATCATGCACCATGCATTCATTAACACCTCACACCGATCATTTGAAGATCATATTGATAACGCTCAATCTACAGCTCTCGTGGGAGTGTAAAGCGGTCGTTAGCAAATATAGAACCCAACCTGGGTTGGGTGTCGATCCCACAAGGAATAGCTTGGCCAACAAGTAAGAAGGGGGGGATTCTTGTTGTGCAAGTAATGTAAACAAAAGCTGAAATTAATAAAGTAAAAAGAGAGAGATTGTTACGTGAGTTGTAAACAATGAGAATTGAAGCGTTGGGGTTATGTCCACCTTTTGAGGGATACGTTTCTATTGGCTATGAGTGTGTAGAATTCTGACATGCAATTGCTTATAGAGAATTGTAGTCGATGGTAAATCCAAGTGTCTCTCGACCTCAACAAGGACTATTTCACTTTAACTCTCTCGAGCTTAAAGCGTGTCTAACGGTACGAATTCTCCAAGAGGTTAGTCCAGTTACGACACTAGCTTTTTAATAGGAAAGAGTGTCCTACTACCTTGACACTATCTCTTTTCCAGACAAATAACCTTTCTCTCGAACAAGTTAAATGTTAGACTGGCGTATTCTTGCGTTTGCAACCGCAAAGAATGTAGATTAAGATGAAGAGAATAATGATACAAGAAATATACGTGTCACGAACTCACAAACTCACAGCAATAGATAGTAACTCATCCGGCTTCCATAACCCCAACAGAGAAGTTTAGTTACCCATGAATGCGAAGGAGATCACGATTGACATCGTTATTATATCACGATATTGGGTAATGGCGTGTAGATCAAGTGATAGGCGTGTGGCGTGTTTCCTTGGCTTGGTAACTATTCTCTTATTGTGGAATTTAAGGATAGAAGAGTAGAAGAAGAATTAATGGAAAGATTAGAAGATGAATTGAAGAGTATAAGATGATTGTAAGATTAATGGTGAATGAATAAAAATCTCTAACATGATAGGGTATTTATAATACCCATATCCTACTCCTACTAAGCTAATGAGATAAATAACCAAATCCTACTAGACTACTGAAATCCTTAACCCAAATGTACTAGGTTAAGGTAACATTATCATAATCCAAATAAAATAATGAAATACATAACCCAATTGTACTAGGTTAATGTATCATTGTCCAAATCCAGCTATGTGTCTGTAAGTCCCCAAAGTCTTCAGAAATGTTGTTTTAGCTCGGGACAGATTTTCCATGCAGCAGTTTTGGTCCTTTAGGCGTCCAGCTTCCTTCTCCTTCGTTCGTGAGCTTTCTTTTGCATCAAGTAAGCCATAAAATGCTGAATTTTGCATCATTTATACCTGAAACTTTACTAATCATGTTCGTTAGCTCATTTATAGGAAAAAGGACTAAAAGTGCATGAAATATATAATTTGTTCTCAAAACTAGGCTAAAATATGGGCAAAATATATTGATATAGGCGTGTAAATCCGCCTATCATCAACACCCCACACTTAGAGCTTTGTTCGTCCTCGAACAACATATCATGTCCTTCTAAACATCAACTTAGGGTTTTTACAACAACAACACAAAACATTTATCAAGACAAGCACAACAATTATCAACAAAGAGTAGCTTTTCGATTATAAGTAGAAACAATTTGACCTCTAGCATAGACTCGTGATGGTGATCAACTCGCATGTAAACGTTAAGGTGCGTAGAATCATATACAACTATCCAAAACTCATCAACCATGTGTGTCTCACAATATAGTACCCATAATCACTCACAAATATATCATATTTTTCAAACATGAGTATCAACATATCCTTGCTCTCACTCTCACAAAGAATTCATATGTAGCAACTGATGACCATAGGCTTGCCCTTAATGTAGTACTCTACTAAATGTCGGAATGTTAAGATTAGGATCAAGTAGGTCTTTTGATGGTTGTAATGTAGGCTAAGGGACGGGTAGGATCAGCTATTTTGGCCAGAAATAGTGACTAAGTTCCTAAGCACTTTAATACATCACATTGTATCATTGACACTTTTTTCTTTCAACCTTTCTTCTTTCTTTTATTCTACCACCCTTGTTCTCCTCTTTTGTTTTTCAATTCTAAGCATAACTCACTTTTCATCATTCTTTTCCTTTTTTTTTTCATAACATACCTCTTATGATAGCACTTTCTTTTTCATAACACATTCAAGCACCATTACAATTTATAGCATTATACTCACCCAATTTCCTCTTATGTTGTCACATGACTTTTTCACTTTAAAGCACTTAGGAATTTGGATCAAATTACGGTCTTGAAAGAAAATGGATTAGGCTTGCATGCAAGGTTGTCAAATAAATAGGCTAAAGGCTCAAAAGGGTTTAACTAGGATGATGTCCAAGGGTAGGTAAAACAAAGGTAAACATGTATAGGTTGCCAAAGAAATGCCTAAATCATCTCCTAAACTTACACTCCTTATTTTCGCTTTGCATACATACCAGGCAAGTTCTAGCATCAGCCACAAGCATAGAATATACTATTATCTCACACACACAAGGCACATGGTCGACTTGATTGGAAGTAATATAGACTCTCAACCCAACAAGTGAAGGAATTGAACCACACAATATCACATAATGAGTCACAACTAGAGTCTAAACGTCTCAATAGTCACAATTATAACACATACTCTTGTTATAATCTCATGCTGCCTGTCAAAATAGTTTCATGCGAAGCTAGAAAAAATTTACTCCTAAAAAAACTTAAGAAAACAAAAAAAACGAACTCAAATAAAGAAACTTAAAAAAAATAAAAAAAAACGAACTCAAAGAAACAAAGTAAAACTCAAATAAACAAAGTAAAAAAACAAACATAGGTGCAAACAGAGAAGTATAGCATGCGATACCGCCACCCCACACTTAAATGGGACACTGCCCTCAGTGGAAAATAAATACGAAGAACCTGGTTAGTCGGACTCTTCCTCAATGTCAGGGGTCATACCCCCTTCGTCTGAATCATCATAAGAGTCGTCGTCAGAGTTCTCCTCCTCGTCAGAATCAGGCAAACGTCGATCGTCATCAGTCGGCACATCATCCTCTAGAGGTTCCTTAAAGTATACGCCCACTCCACACATCTCCTGTGCATGCATGTTCATTGGGTAGTCGTGGTCCAGCTGTTGGAGCTCTTCAGCAGTTGGAACACGTCCACCACTCATCATAGTGAATCGTGTCATGCCATAGAGATGACGGAAGAAACTCTCATCACGAGCATGTCTCTTCGCAGTAGTAAGGTTGACACCATGAGTTGTTTCAGCATCTTTGACCTTGGTGACGTCAACCTTCTTTGGGTTATGTGGGAGTTTGTGGTCAGCTGGTTCCTCTTCGATATCCTCCTTCTGCAAGATTGCTGTCAACAAACTTCCAAATGTGAAGTGGGACCTTTTGTGGAGTCTGGCCTTCCTCATGGTAGATCGAATTATTCCCCCAAAGTTGATAGGTACATTCGTCATCAAAGCATAGACCAAACACACTCTATCTCTTGATATCTTGGTGTATTGAGTCCCAAGAATAAGGCATGAGTTGACAATGCGCATCCAGATTCTTGCTTCCCTATTTAGTGGAGCATAGGGGAAGGTGTTGTGTCGGCCGGTTTCTTTATGTCTGCCCCACCTTGCCATCGATCTGCTTCCACAAAGTGTGTGTTGTATTGCTCTATAAGGAGGCCTGCTGTAAAGCTCTTTGAATGGTGCTGTGTCGACCGAAGGTAAGCCAAGAAAAGAGTTGATCCAATCCGCGGTGAGCTGTAACACTTGGCCCCAAATTTTGACTTCATTGCCTGTTGTGTTCGGCGACCAGTTGGCATAAAATTCTCTTGTTAAATCAAGGTTGCATTCTCCCATGTCGCGGAAGATGAAATCCAGCTTCAAAGCCATTATTTTTGCCAACATACGCGGCTCCTTCTTTGATAAGGTCTCCTTGTTGATCAAGTCGACGTGCACATATTTTCTTTCTTTGTTGCTGCTGTACCATGCTTTGGCTTCTTCCTCAAGAACCTATTTTATTCCAAACATTCTGCGGGGTAGTTGTGCTGAGGATGATTCTTCTTGGTCCTTCTGACCTCTCTTTTTGCCCTTTTGGGAAGTGGTAGCCTTCTCCTTGCCTTGCCTCGCTTTAGGTGCCATTGTACCTGAGACTAGAATTAGTGTTAGTTGCAGCACAATCTCACTTGATACAATCTATAAGCAAGCAATAGGGGTACCACCCCACACTTAGTTTTGTTAACACAAATTAGTGAGGTGAAATTAGTCGATTTACTCAGATTTCGTCGACATACGTTTTAGGATTGTATTCCGACAAGAAAATCAGCAATGCATCACTTACTTACAGCTATTGGACTACTTTCATGGTAGATATAGCAACGCTACTACATAGGGGTTACCACATGGAATCGTTATTCACAACCTCCTAAGTTGGTAGGCCCTATAAGTCTTATCCCGACGGCCGGGATAGTCTAACATGTAAGTATCCAAACAACAACCTTAAGTCATGTCCATAGCCATAATAATTCCGCAAATATCCTAACAATACTATTGAAACTATATTCAAGTCGGAAACAAGTCAAGAATTTCCTACGTACATGTTCACTCACATGATTTTGTATCAACAATCCAAACACATGAACATCACCAACGATCTTATACGATTTAGCAATTCATAATCAACATAGCAACGTAGTACTTACGATAAATAAATGAAGAATAAGAGAGTACTTACTTTCTTGAAGCTTGTGGAGATGGTTTTGTGAATTGGAAGAGCAAAAAAAGAAAATTTTGAGAAGATTTGGATGTATATGCGGCGCCCTTAGGTCAATTTTTAGTGTGGTTGTGTTGTAAAACTAAGTCCCCTTTATATAGGAAGAGAATGGGTCGGGTTATGACCCATTTACAATCGGTTTTGGAGACAAAAATCCCATATATACGGCGCATAATGCTTGGCATAGTCATGACATATACGGCGCATTGTCCATGGCATAATGGGACATATGCGACGCATAGTCTATGGCATTTGTAGACATATGCGCCGCATAGTCTAAGGCATATGAGATACTGAGACCAAATGCCATAGCATAGGCGGCGCATAGTCAAAAGCATACCTAGGAATAGGCGGCGCATAGTGTATAGCACACTAGATTCCGAGACCTTAGGCTATAGGATAGGTTGTGCATCGTTCGTGGCCTAGTTTTACCAAGGCCTAGCCTTCCTCAAAGCCTTTTTTGGCATGAGAAATTCTCAATCCATAGCCTTGTGCATCACCATTCCTAACTTACCAACTTTACCATACAATGCGTCCAAATCGTCAATTGAAATCAATCTCCTCGTTGAATACTTCTTGCACCTATATTTGCTCAGAACAAATGAAAATGATTAGTACGATGGGTTGCCTCCCACCAAGCGCGTTAGTTTTGGTTGTGGCACGACTCTTATTTTTGGATTTTCTCATTTATCAAAACAAAACAAGTACTAGAACGATAGAAAAACGATAAAACGATAAAATGATAAAACGATGGGTTGCCTCCCATATAGCGCCTTATTTATTGTCGTGGCTCGACGTAATAATCTCAAGTACTTAGACTTCGTCGAGATAAGTGATGGCCATGTTGTTCATCGAGTCAAGAGGACCGATATAAGGCTTAACACGTTGGCCATTCACTTTGAAGACAACACCCTTATTGCCTTCCAATTCGACTACTCTAGACGAGTAGACGTGGATGACTTTAAATGGACCAGACCACTTCGATTTTAACTTACCTGGGAAGAGCTTAAATCTGGAATTAAAGAGTAGTACCATATCACCCTTTTGGAAGTTTCATCGTACAATCCGCTGATCATGATACTTCTTCATCCGCTCTTTGTATAAATCTGATCTTTCATAAGCATGAAGACAGAATTCATCTAGTTCGTTCAGCTGCTCCAACCTCAGATTCTTCACATCATCCCAATTCAAGTTCAATTGCTTCAATGCCCATAATGCCTTGTGCTAGAGCTCAATGGGTAGATGACAAGCCTTCCCATAAACTAGCTGATAAGGTGACATACCAATGGGTGTTTTGAATGCAGTCCTATATGCCCATAGCGCATCATCTAGCTTTCGACACCAATCCTTCCTATTCGCATTAACCGTCTTTGCAAGGATTTGCTTGATCTCACGGTTGGAAACCTCTACTTGTCCACTAGTTTGGGGATGATAAGGCGTATCTACCTTATGTTGCTTGACACCATACTTGGCCAATACAGCTTTGAATAGCTTGTTGCAAAAGTGAGATCCTCCATCGCTTATGATAGTATGAGGTACTCCAAAACGAGAGAAAATATTCTTCTTTAAGAATGCTACAACACGCTTTCCTTTGTTGTTGGCCAATGCTACAGCTTCAACCCATTTTGAAACATAATCCACCGCAACCAAAATGTATTTCATTCCAAACGAATTCACGAATGGACCCATGAAATCAATACCCCACACATCAAAGAGTTCTACCTCCAGAATTTTGGACATGGGCATTTCATGGTGTTTTGAAATAGCACCTTGACGTTGGCATTGGTCACACCTTCTAACATAGTCGTATGCATCTCTGAATATCGAAGGCCAATAATAACCACTTTGCAAAACTTTTCTTGCCGTTCGATTGCCTGCATGATGTCCTCTAACTTGCGAAGTGTGGCATGCTTCTAATATAGTGGGCACTTCTTCATGGGATATACATCGTCGAATGATACCATCAACGCATCTTCGAAACAAATAAGGTTCATCCCAATAGTAGTGTTGAACGTCATGCATGAACTTCCTCCTTTGATGGTAAGATAAATTGGCAGGTAGCATATTACTTACCACAAAATTTGCAAAGTCGGCATACCATGGTAATTTCTCCATTGTTGTCGCTAATATATCCTCGTCCGGGAATGCATCATCAATCTGAATTTCAGGTTGCGCCACATGCTCATTCTCGAGTCTAGATAGGTGATCAGCCACTTGGTTCTCGCAACCTCTTCTATCTTTCACTTCGAAATCAAACTCTTGCAGTAGCAATACCCATCTAATCAACCTTGGTTTTGCATCCTTCTTCGTCATTAGATACCTAAGAGCTGCATGGTCTGTATGAACGATCACCTTAGTACCCAATAGATAGGCACGAAACTTCTCAAACGCAAACACAACCGCTAGGAGCTCTTGTTCAGTAACAGTGTAGTTCCTTTGGGCTTCATTCAGGACCTTACTCGCATAGTAGATAGGATGAAATAATTTCTCCTTTCTCTGACCAAGAACAGCACCAACAGCTACACCACTAGAATCACACATGACTTCGAACGAGAGAGACTAATCTGGTGCTACCATGATAGGGGATTCAATGAGTTTTCCTTTAAGGCATTCGAATGCCTCCAAGCAATCGTTATTGAAGTCAAACTTCGCATCTTTCTCCAATAGTTTGCACAATGGACTAGCAATTTTGGAGAAGTTTTTGATGAATCTACGATAGAACCCAGCATGGCCAAGAAAACTACGAACTCCCTTCACCGAAATTGGAGGCGGTAGCTTCTCAATAACCTCAATTTTTGCTCGATCAACCTCTATTACTCTTTCGGAGATCTTGTGCCCAAGAACGATTCCTTCTTTTACCATGAAGTGGCACTTCTCCCAATTCAGCACACGGTTGAACTCTACATATCTTTGCAATGCCATGCTCAAGTTTGCCAAACACGCTTCAAAAGACTCACCAATAACTAAAAAGTCGTCCATAAATACCTCCAAAGTGTCTTCAACCATATCAGAGAAAATAGACATCATACAACGTTGAAAGGTGGCTGGTGCGTTACATAACCCGAATGGCATACGTTTGAAGGCAAACGTACCATATGGGTATGTAAACGTTGTCTTCTCTTGGTCTTCAGGTGCAATACCAATCTGATTATAGCCTGAATAACCATCCAAGAAGCAAAACCATCCTTTCCCCGCTAATCGATCTAGCATTTGGTCCACAAATGGCATTGGGAAGTGATCTTTAAACGTCCAAGAATTCAGCTTGCGGTAGTCCATGCATACTCTCCATCCAGTGATGGGCCTGAGTGGAATAAGTTCATTCTTCACATTTGCGACCACCGTCATACCTCCTTTCTTGGGAACACATTGTACAGGACTTACCCATGTACTATCAGAAATAGGATATACAACTCCTGTGTCTAACCACTTAATAATCTCTTTCTTCACCACTTCTTGCATAGGTGGGTTTAAACGCCTTTGGTGTTCAATGGTGGGTGTGCACTTTTCTTGAAGCTGAATTTTATGTGTGCAAATCCCAGGTGGAATACCAATAATATCCGCAATGGTCCATCAAATAGCTCTAATATACTTGCGTAAGATCGCAATAAGAGCTGCAACTTGTTGCTCACCCACATCGGTTGCCACTATCACTGGAAGAGTGTTTCCGCTTCCTAAGAATGCGTACTTTAAATGACTTGGCAGCTCCTTCAATTCTAACGTGGGTGGTTCTTCAATAGATGGCTTAGCTGGTGGTGTGGGTCGATTCTTGAGATCAAGATCCAGCTTCTTGGGAGTATAGCGATATGTCCCTAATCCCGATAGAGCACAAATAGCTTCTTCAGAAATTTCAGCATCCTCAATCTCTACTTCCATGAGCAAAACCTCCAAAGGATCATCAAGAATTTGCTCTTCTTCAAGTCGTTCTTTCTCATCATCAAGGACAACATCAGCCACAGAAAATACACTCAGATCTTTGGGTTGCTTCATTGATTTGCAAACATCAAAACGAACCACTTCGTCATTTATTCGGAATGAAAGCTCATTAGCTCTCAAATCAATGAGCACACTTCCTGTAGCAAGGAAAGGGCGCCCCAAGATTATGGGAACCTCAAAATCTGCTTCACAATCCAAGATGACAAAGTCTGCTGGGAAGATAAATGAAGAAACCTTTACCAAGACATCGCATAAAATACCAACAGGTCGTTTTACCGACCTATCCGCTATGACAAGCCTCATATTGGTTGGTTTAGGATCTCCTAACCCCAACTTCTTGTAGATCGATAATGGCATCAAGTTGATGCTGGCTCCTAAGTCACATAATGCTTTGGCAAAGTTCAAAGATCCGACGGTGCAAGGAATAGTGAAAGCTCCGGGGTCGGCCTTCTTCTAAACTATCGATCGGGTAGCAATTGCACTACAATGATGCACATCGTCTTTCAGCTCATAACTTGCTGCCCTCTTTTTTGTCAAAAGATCTTTCATAAACTTCGCATACCCAGGCATTTGTTCAAGTGCCTCTACCAGTGGAACATTAATGGTCAGCTGCTTCAACATAGTCATAAATTTGCTGAACTTAGTGTCATCCGCCACCTTATTCAATCTTTGGGGAAAAGGTGGTGGTGGGTATGGAAGTGTTCTCTCCGTGGATTTCTTCTCCTCTTTCTTCCGTTTTTCCACTTTTTCAGTTTGCACGTCGTTGGGAGTGACGTTAGTAACGTCATCCGCGGACTCCTCACGTTTCGCGTTGTTATCCTTGTCCGTAACTTCATCAACCACTTTCTTGTCTTTTGCTGAAGTTTCCAGCACCTTACTACTTCTGGTAGTGATGGCCATGCATGACCCATCATTCCTTGGGTTTTTCACAGTATCGCTCGGTAAGGTGCCAGCCTTTCTTTGATTGAATGCTGCTGAAAGTTGGCTCAATTGCTGCTCTATTTGCTTGATAAAAGTGGAATGAGAATCAACTAATTACTTCATGGAGGACAAATCATTAATCACCTCTGTAACTCCCGCGCTCGTTGCTTCCACTCCTTTCAATAACTTAGCCATCATGTCTTCCATACTTCCAGAATTAGATGTGGTGGTATCACGTCTACCAGGGGGAACGTACAAACCACTCTTTTCATTGTTTGTCTTCCAACTACCTTGGTCTTTGCTTCCAGATTTATCATAATAGTTCCGACCTTGGTTTCCTTGGGCATTCCCGCGGAAACCCCCTGATTGTTCAAATAGTTAGCTTCTTCTTCAAAGTCGGATTCGTCTCTTCCATGTGCTACCACGGCCTTAACTTTTTTGATCTTCCCTTATAATAAATGCTTTGTCAGAAGATCCACTTGTGTTTTCATGTGCGCCATGTCTTGATCACGTTCTTCTTCTCTTCTTCTTTGGTCTGCAGTCATGCCAATAGATAAAGTGGGGCTTGCTACCTCAGAATCCCTGGTATGCCAAGCTCTACTTTGTTTCGTCATGCGATCTAGCATATTACTTGCTTGACCAAAGGTGAGGTCCATGAAAGATCCTCCAGCTGCGTTGTCCACCACTGGTTTAGTTATTGAATTCAAAGCTTTATACAATATCTCCATGAGGTGAACATTAGTCATATGATGGTTTGGGCATCTCTCTAGCTTTGTCTTGAACCTCTCCCATGTTTCATGAAGAGCTTCAGTGGGAAGCTGACGAAAGTTGCTGATTTCATCTCTCAATTGTGCCCTTTTTGATGGCGGAAAGAATCTTTCTAGGAAAGCGTCTCTCAATTGCCTCCAATTTGTAATTGAATCAGGAGTCAGCCCATTCAACCATAGTGTTGCCTCCCCAGACAGAGACAATGGAAATAGACGTAATCGAATAGCATTCTGACCAACACCAGGATTGTCAAAAGACTTGCATGTAGAAATAAAGTTGATGAGATGCATATTCGGATCATCGCCTGTTAGTCCACCAAATAATCCCTTGAGTTGCAATAACTGAATCATGGTGCTAGTGATGTTGAACTTGGCTGCGGGCGCTAATAGTGGTGGAATTATAGCTCCAGTAGCTCCGGCACCATCAAGATCATCATCATCATCGTCGAAAGCTGGTTGCAAAGGTTGGCGATCATACCTATACCGAGCTTGTCGACCTCTTCTGTTGGCAGGTGTTACAGTTTCAGCGACATGCCTTGGGTGTATTAACTCGTCGTCACCTAAATCCTCATCGCCAGGGTTTGTTGCTCGCCCAGGATTATCAATATTTTGTTGTTGGACTTGAGCAGTAGCAAGGGCGGCTAATCTTGCTTGCTCGTGTTGAGCAACCATCCTGTCGATTTCAGCTTGTGCTTCCATTCTTCTAATTCGTTGTGGTTCAGGATTGATTGGTAATAACGGTTGACCAGAACTTCTAGTATGGGGCATGCACTAAAGTAAAAACCTGCAGTAAACAAAAACAAAAACTAAACGTAAAAGTATGAGAATCTTTGACCAAAGGGTCTAGTAATTATCACGAACTTAATTGATACTCGTATTCCCCGGCAACGGCGCCAATTTTTGATAAGGCTCAATGTACAGCTCTCGTAGGAGTGTAAAGTGGTCGTTAGCAAATATAGAACCCAACCTGGGTTGGGTGTCGATCCCACAGGGAATAGCTTGGCCAACAAGTAAGCAAAATTACTAAACTTTTGGTGCAAGTCTCGTAAGAAGGGGGGGATTCTTGTTGTGCAAGTAATGTAAACAAAAGCTGAAATTAATAAAGTAAAAAGAGAGAGATTGTTACGTGAGTTGTAAACAATGAGAATTGAAGCGTTGGGGTTATGTCCATCTTTTGAGGGATACGTTTCTATTGGCTATGAGTGTGTAGAATTCTGACATGCAATTGCTTATAGAGAATTGTAGTCGATGGTAAATCCAAGCGTCTCTCGACCTCAATAAGGACTATTTCACTTTAACTCTCTCGAGCTTAAAGCGTGTCTAACGGTACGAATTCTCCAAGAGGTTAGTCCAGTTACGGCACTAGCTTTTTAATAGGAAAGGGTGTCCTACTACCTTGACACTATCTCTTTTCCAGACAAATAACCTTTCTCTCGAACAAGTTAAATGTTAGACTGGCGTATTCTTGCGTTTGCAACCGCAAAGAATGTAGATTAAGATGAAGAGAATAATGATACAAGCAATATACGTGTCACGAACTCACAAACTCACAGCAATAGATAGTAACTCATCCGGCTTCCATAATCCCAACAGAGAAGTTTAGTTACCCATGAATGCGAAGGAGATCACGATTGACATCATTATTATATCACGATATTGGGTAATGGCGTGTAGATCAAGTGATAGGCGTGTGGCGTGTTTCCTTGGCTTGGTAACTATTCTCTTATTGTGGAATTTAAGGATAGAAGAGTAGAAGAAGAATTAATGGAAAGATTAGAAGATGAATTGAAGAGTGTAAGATGATTGTAAGATTAATGGTGAATGAATAAAAATCTCTAACATGATAGGGTATTTATAATACCCATATCCTACTCCTACTAAGCTAATGAGATAAATAACTAAATCCTACTAGACTACTGAAATCCTTAACCCAAATGTACTAGGTTAAGGTAACATTATCATAATCCAAATAAAATAATGAAATACATAACCCAATTGTACTAGGTTAATGTATCATTGTCCAAATCCAGCTATGTGTATGTAAGTCCCCAAAGTCTTCAGAAATGTTGTTTTAGCCCGGGACAGATTTTCCATGCAGCAGTTTTGGTCCTTTAGGCGTCCAGCTTCCTTCTCCTTCGTTCGTGAGCTTTCTTTTGCGTCAAGTAAGCCATAAAATGCTGAATTTTGCATCATTTATACCTGAAACTTTACTAATCATGTTCGTTAGCTCATTTATAGGAAAAAGGACTAAAAGTGCATGAAATATATAATTTGTTCTCAAAACTAGGCTAAAATATGAGCAAAATATATTGATATAGGCGTGTAAATCTGCCTATCATCACATATTCATATACAAGTATTGGGATCTCATGCCATTACATTGTAGATCATTCAACAAGTATGCATATAGTTAAGGAAGAATACAACATAACATAGTTCATCCAATCGGGATACACACAAATAACATACATTCAATGCATCATGGTTTACTTCTCAAGTTTATTTCCTTTAAGATCTTGATATATGCAATTCGACCCATAATTAGACATTTCACACATAGCGTGGACTAATGGCCTTACCATTTCCCTCAAGCATCATAGTAAACACGTAGCATGAAAGTATGGTATGAACTCATCACTTCGATCACAAGGGATCATACGATCCATTCTTCTTCAACTAGACATTTCTACAATTACCTTGCAGGCACCATTTAGGCATAGGTCAGTATGAACAATTACATGTGCTACAACATCATCATTCATCTTAATTCCACCAACTAAATCCCTCGTCCGCACTTACAACTATATCATAAGTCTTCCACACAACATCTCCAATTTTAGACAATAACATGCAGTTCATGTTGAACGTATACATAGAAAGTAGTCTAGTCATTTAGAACTTATTATATCCTAAGAACGTAAATTTATAGCCTCTTAGACGATTCCACAAACACCTTACATGCACTTTTAGGCATTGGTGAATTCGTCAAATTCTTATGTTTTCTGCCACCCCATATATCTCATCCAACACACATAATCATCACATGCATGTATCAACAAACATACACCATCACCATACTTATATATATATATCAACCAACATGCATAATCATCATATATATATATATCACGTAACATACATAATCCTTATATATATATCTCAACCATCAAATGTCAATTAACATATATATACATCATCAAAGTCTAGAATATATATATATATATATATATATATATATATATATATATATACATAACTTGAAATATTAAAAAAGGGATTCGTGGACTCTATGGACGAAAGGAGTCCATAGATAAACACTTGCATACCTTAGATTTCATGGTCGGAAGAGATTGACGGAAGGAATTCTTGAATCAAAGCCTCCAATTAATTTCCCCCAATTCAAAACCCTAACCCTAACCCTAACCCTAACTAACTAACTAACTAACTAACTAACTATATATATATATATATACATAGAAAGAGAGAGAGAGAGAGAGAGAGAGAGAGACATATATACATATAAGAGAAATGAGAGGAAAATAATACAAGTTCTCAGCTGAATGGGGTATTTATAGAGGTTTAAAAGAGTGGTGAAAGACCAAAATTCCCCTAAGAAACAAATAAAACCCGAATCTGTCCTTCAGTGATCTATCCGATAGGCTGAAGTAAATTGGACATAACTTTTTACTTCGATGTCCAAATTGGATGAAACCAATTTTATTTTAAAGAATACTCTCACGGCTTTCCGTTGATATATAGAAGCTCACACAGTTCATTATGTACAAGGAGTTATGATCATTTTAAGTTGACCAAAAAAATCGCCTGGCTGCAGTATTTTTTTTCCTGGACATTTTACTGTTCACAGTTTGATCGGAATGGTCGTAGTTTGATCATAATGGTCGTAACTCATCGCTTGAGTGTCCATTTTGGGTGATCCACATATAGTCGGAAAGCTTATTAGATGATCTACGAATTGGAGGGTCGAAATCCAAGAAATGACACACAAAAAAATTATAAATCATTCTCGAAGATAGGATCCAATACGTTTACGCACAAAATTTTGACGAAATTTTTTTTTCCGGGGTATTACATCATCTCCCCCTTGGAAAAATTCATCCTTGAATGTAAAGGCCAGATCAATAACACTAACCGACTGGATTTATTCAAGACAGCAACACATCTCAAAACATAACCACACGACTGAAGCAACCAATACTCTGCGTACGTTCACTAGTCATGCTCATCTATCGTATAAAACACTCAACAACCCACTCATGGGTAAATTTTCACAACACACATGCATCTCAAATGCACAGAATCATAACCCAACAAATCTCTTCAATACATGTTCAAACATGCCCACAATTTGAGTTCCTTTCTATTGAACGTGCATATTAAATACGAATATACCTAATATACCAAATTCTCGAAAGCATAACTAGAAATGCAACGAACGATGAGGTTAACATCATAGAAAGAGCACGGACATGCAATTATTATAACATTATAGGGTATCTCCCCCTTGGGACCCAAGGTCCCTCTAGACATATTTCACTGAAATAAGAATGGGTCGGGAACTGTCTCCCTTTACTGCTTTTCCATACCTACTGGCACCAGTACCAGATTCTGAGGGCCTGACTTGTCACTTTCTCTATCATCCTCCTCTCAGCTTTAAGTCATCGTCAGACACTTTTGAACACTTGACTAAACCCCGAAATGAACTACAACCAATGTACTCTAGAGTCTGAGGCACAACGATGCACAAAATAATAACTTAATTCATCCAGAAAGACTACACCTAAAACCATAAATTCAATACCAATGCTACTTCTTGGAATACAACTCTTATCTTTCCTTAGTCTCTACAATCATCATCATAGACATACACTCTTTTCAACACCTACTTGTCTCACTAAACACATTATCTTCTTCGATTTCTTCATAGGTTACTAATACCATACTCACATCTTAATACTTAGTTTGGAGTCCACAAACTTACATTCTTCAAATATTCAAGCTTAGCTTCTAAAACATAACATGAATATCCACAAATCCTTAATAAACATACTATTCTCATTCTAGCCTTCAAATATCACATCTCTTAAACTTATACTTCTCCACACCATGAGAATCGCAGCTATATCTCTATCAATCAATACATATAATTCCCAACTTCCATACTTAGATTCTTACATATATAATTTCAAGCCTATTCATTCACCATATAAACAGCTAACCCCATAAGGCATACTCTGCTCACTTTAGAGAACACTGTCCCAAAATTATCTGCGGGGACCATCAGAGAAAGTTCTATCTGAAAGACTTTGGCTTCACTACTTCTGTTACCTTAAGAGTAAGGTAAATCTGACATAAGTAGGTAATTACAAGAGTCTACATAACTCTCTTGGAAAATCTTGCTATAGCACGCTCTGGATCATGAATGAACGGAAACTCTAAACATCCCATAGCCTCCCGTACATGAATGTGGTGTGCAACACACTCTTGTACAAGACTCTATTAGATGCGGCTTTTCAGACTCCCTAGGACACTGTTGAACCTTAGGCTCTGATACCAAGTTTGTAATGCCCTGATTCCCGAGAACCGAAATGCCACACAGTGCTTATGATCCCGAAGGACCACAAGCTAACCCTTTTTCTGATATCTGTACCTGTTCACTACATAATATAATAAAATACATGCGAAAACTGGTCGACACTTGCCATAAGGTTCAAACATCTAGAAATATACAATACCTTAAACCCCACACACTAATACATCTGTCTGAAAAGCCTCTACACTGCTTGGACTGTGGAGTTGAAGGGACAATTCCCCCAACTAACTACGTCTACTAAAATCAAATATTGTAATAACAACATCCTTGGATGATGAGGACTCACTACTGCACCCACTGCTGCTATACAAGTGACTTCGAAGATGCTCTAAGTTTCACTCCTATGAACCTATGGTGCCCCAAAATAAAAGAACACCATAGCGCGAATGCGTTAGTACTAAGATGTACTGAGTATGCAAGCAGGGAAGGCTAAATGCAAGGGCTTATGCATGAATATTTAATCAACAGAATAATTATGAGAATAACGAATGAGTACACATATATGAGTGTACAGTTCACAACCACTATAACAATTATAACGACTCCAGATACCACAGCTCGGATACCACTTTACTGTCCTCCGAACTCACTACTGTACTGGGGTACTGAATTACTGAATAACAGGATACCAACACTGATCAATCGAATACACTCACACCCCTGACTCCTGAAGATTTGTACTGACATAGAAACCGTGGGAAATAGTTACATAACTCACCATGACTCCTCATAAGCAACTGAATATGTGGGGTACACGCAATAATTTGATTAATATCTTTGATTTCGTAAAACATGCATACGGAAAATGAAGACTCACATGGCTTGAATTTCATTATCTATATTTCTCATAATATTATAGAGAGGAAAACATCAGTAAAATCCTATAAATCATCATAATCATGAGAGGATGAAATAAGTACAATAACACATGTGAGTCATCATAGAATTTGTCAATCACTTTCAGATCATCAAGAATATCAATTCTCATAATGTAAATATCATGTAAATCTTTTGAAAGAATAACTTTCACAATTCTACTTTCAAATCACCACCATTCACCATAGACACAAAGAAACACACATACACACTGGGAGATCCTATAACCGACATAAACCATGTGAGCTACATGGAGTCCAACGTACAACCCACGTTGGGGAGAGCCGTCCTATCCTTGCCATCGGAGTAGGACTATTGATATCAAATTCACATAAACTAGTGATTACTATAAAAATCAGCTGCAGGCTCACTCCTACGAGGGCACGTAGTTCTAGCGAAGTAAGGTAATTTTATACCTCCCACTTGGTGCTAAAGATTTCTTCTGAACTTATCTCAGATCATTTAAAAGACAATCCACAACAAAACAATTTCAGTAATATATAAATATACATCGGGAGCCATTATGCTTCCCATCTCTCAAAATCAACCAGGTTGTGGATTTCTTTCACACTCAAGTTCAAAACAACTCCATTAAGACCAAAAGGTCAAATCATTCAAAATATCTCAAATATTCAACAACAGCGTGCTTATAGCACACATTTTCTCAAAGACAAAATTTCAAATGGGGTTCAAGACCCAAATATCAAAATCATGATAAATATTGTTCAAGATTCATGCTTTATATCTCCACACATGTAAATTCATCTTTCAAAATCATAAACATCAAGATTTCATAATAATCATCATAAGATATGGGTTCATGCTTCAAAATCATAATAATCAAATACAAATCATGCCTTTGTAAGGAAAATTACTTTTGGGCACAAGAACGAAAGAGAGTTCTTGTTGAAAAACCCCACATGCTAAGTTCTCACGGAATTCATGTTAAGTTCTCAAATCATCGAAAATTCATCGATCATAGCATGACTAAGATTATCGTGGAATTGACTCAGATCTAGACCAGAAGACTATTTCGGGCATATGTACCCCCAGCAATCAATAACATAAGTAATACGTAGTATACAACAACGCATACTCACATGCCCACAGGCCATCATGCACCATGCATTCATTAACACCTCACACCAATCATTTGAATATCATATTCATATACAAGTATTGGGATCTCATGCCATTACATCGTAGATCATTTAACAAGGATGCATATGGTTAAGGAAGAATACAACATAACATAGTTCATCCAAATCGGGATACACAAAAATAACATACATTCAACACATCATGGTTCACTTCTCAAGGTTCTTTCCTTTAAGATCTTGATATATGCAATTCGACCCATAATTAGACATTTCACACTTAGCGTGTCCTAATGGCCTTACCATTTCTCTCAAGCATCATAGTAAACACGTAGCATGCAAGTATGGTATGAACTCGTCACTTCGATCACACGGGATCATACAATTCATTCTTCTTCAACTAGGCATTTCTACAATTACCTCGCATGCACCATTTAGGCATAGGTCAGTATGAACAATTACATATGCTACAACACCATAATTCATCTTAATTCCACCAACTAAATCCCTCGTATGCACTTACAATCATATCATAAGCCTTCCACACAACATCCCCAATTTTAGACAATAACATAGAGTTCATGTTGAACATATACATAGAAAGTAGTCTAGTCATTTAGAACTTATTATATCCTAAGAACATAAATTTATAGCCTCTTAGACAATTCCACAAACACCTTACATGCACTTTTAGGCATTGGTGAATTCGTCAAATTCTCATGTTTTCCTCCACCCCATATATCTCATCCAACACACATAATCATCACATGCATGTATCAACCAACATACACCATCACCACACACATATATATATATTAACCAACATGCATAATCATCATATATATATATATATATATATCAAGTAACATACATAATCCTCATCTATATCTCAACCATCAAATATCAATCAACATATATATATATATACATCATCAAAGTCTAGAAAAAAAAATATATACATATACATAACTTGAACTTTCAAAAAAGGGATTCGTGGACTCTATGGACGAAAGGAGTCCATAGATAAACACTTGCATACCTTAGATTTCGTGGCTGGAAGAGATTGACGGAAGGAATTCTTGAATCAAAGCCTCCAATTAATTTCCTCCAATTCAAAACCCTAACCCTAACTTGATATATATATATATATATATATATATATATATAAGAGAAATGAGAGGAAAATAATACAAGTTCTAAGCTGAATGGGGTATTTCTAGAGGTTTAAAAGAGTGGTGAAAGACCAAAATGGCCCTAAGAAACATATAAAATCCGAATCTGTCCTTCAGTGATCTATCTGATAGGCTGAAGTAAATTGGCCATAACTTTTTACTCCGATATCCAAATAAGATCAAACCAATTTTATTGGAAAGAAGACTTTCCGTTGATATATAGAAGCTCACACAATTTATTATGTACAAGGAGTTATGATCTTTAGAAGTTGACCAAAAAAATCGCCTGGCTGCAGTATTTTTTTTTCCTGCACAATTTACTGTTCACAGTTTGATCGGAATGGTCGTAGTTTGATCGAAATGGTCGTAACTCATCGCTCGAGTGTCCATTTTGGATGATCCACATATCGTTGGAAATCTTATTCGATGCTCTACAAAATGGTGGGTTGAAATCCAAGAAATGACACATAGAAAAATTATAAATCATTCTCGAAGATAGGATCCAATACGTTTACGCACAAAATTTTGACGAAATTTTTTTTCCGGGGTATTACAGCTGCCACATCATTTTCCATGTTATTTTTATATATAAAAATATTAAATATTAAAATGAATAAATAAATAAATAAAATCCCCACCCACCCCCACCTTCTTTCTCTCTTTTCTCTTTTCCCCTTTTCTTTCTCTTTCCCCAATTCTTCTCCTTCTCTCTCTCTCTCTTTCTTCTTCTGTTTCTACTCTCTTTCTCTTCTCTTCTTCTTTACTTATCTTGTGTTTCTCTTCTTTTCTTTATTCTACTTCTAATGAATCAAAAAATACAATTAAAATTATTAGATTTTACAGAAAAAAAAAAGTTCATATGAATTCAAGATCCATAATACCCATTTTATATACTGAATATTTTAGTTATTTGGTGTGAAATTTTAGATTTTTTTGTTAGCAGATGATTCCATGGTAAAGTAATGAACATCTTTGGCTATATTCTTTTCTTGAATTTGTTTGATCAGTTAAATTACGAGTAACTTATGTCTTTGAGATTTTGTTAGTAGATTATAATTCCATGGTAATATTAAAATGAAATTGAAATTGAAATTTGAGGTTTTTTTTTTGAATTGATTCCATGGTGTTTGGTTTGAATTGATTCCATGGGTTTTGTGATGCTGCAGTGGGGTGTGGTAGGGGAGGAACGCTAGTGTGGTGATAGTTGTGTTTCTTGGGGAGGGTGGAAGATGGGGTGGGGGGATGAGGAGAGGGTAGAGGATAAGGGAATAGGGTGGGGACCGGGGAGGGTGCTGGATGGGGTGGGAAACAGTGGAGGACTGGTGGATGGGGTGAGGGGCGATGGTGGACTGGACTGGTGGATGGGGTGGGGGCGATGGTGGACTGGTGGATGGGGTGGGGAAGGTGGGGAGAGGGTGGGGTGTTGGATGGGGCTGGGGGAGGGAAGGGTTTTTTTATTTTATTTTTTAAAAATATTATTTTTAAAATTTTTAAAAATATTTTTAAAATTAAAAAGCTGAAAATATGTTAAATTTTTTAAAAATATTTTTTTAATCTTTAAAATTATTTTTAAATTTAAAAAGATGAAAAAATGTGCCTCAATCTCTCATACGTGCGTGACTACATGTGTTTTAGCCTAGTCAGCACTTTTAATGCCACATAGATTAAGTCAACGGTCAAAGGGTTTGAAATGTTGAATTTTACTGAGTTGAAGGGTTCAGATAACAACCATGTAAGTAGAAGTGTTCAACTTACAAAACCGACATAGTATAAGGGTCCAGAAGATCATTTTATCTTATTATTATTACTATTATTATTATTATTATTATTATTATTATTATTACGGTTTATACATTATTTCAACTCTTTCACATGTTATCACGTTTATTTATTTATTTATTTATTTTTATTATATTTTTATTTTATTTTAATTTCATTCTCACCTTTTCATAATCTTCCACATATTATTTCTACATACTCTTAAATATATATCTCGTAAATAAACTCCCACGCCATAAGAATACTTTTATTTACTCTATAATAATTGTAGTTATATACTTAAATTCACATATCTCTAAATTCTCTTATAAAATTGTAAGACTTTTAACTTTCTAATATATGTGTGAATTATATTACCACCTTTTTTCAGATTTAAATAATTATATTACTTCCTTGTATATGGTAGCGTCACGTTTGCTAAACCTTAAGTTTTTTCTTTATAAAAATAATAAAAATATATTCCTTATCACCATTTTAGCATATAACGAAGCAATAATTTTTTTTAAACTGGGTTTAAGGACTATCTTCAGATAGGCTCTAAGGGGTATTTAACACCTTCCCCTCGAGTAACCAAAATCTTTACTCAGAATCTCAAAATATTTTCGATAGACCAAAATAGAGTTTAACATAAAAATAGTTTTTCCTAATTTTCCTAAAAATTTAGGTGGCTACTGTAAAACACGATTTTCAAAATCCAAGAGTCACGACAAGCCACCTCATGTTGTATGTTGTTTCTATCGGTTCGAAATAGGGCGCAACAACATTCACATGGAAAATTTACATACCCCAAAATTCAATAAAATCATATCATGGTTAGTTATTCTTTTATGCCAATGCATTTGTTCAAGTGAGCAAGTCAAACCGTACGACAAAATCATAATCATCATCAATTTTGCGATTTGAATTGAGGAAATACAATTTTCAAAATCATATGTCAAAGTAAAATCATCAAATTGGGGATAAACATGACCCCTTAGTTTAATTACCATTTACATGCACCCCAATGAGTGTATAAATCAACAATGTAAAGTATAATAGTTTAATAGTAATAATGAGAAAACATTCAAACAATTATTTATATCCATAACCTTCAACCCATAGTTCAAACCCAACATCAAAAATCAAGTGAATAATAAATCAATTTCATACCATTAAGAAAATACAAGCATAGGGAGGGAGGTACACGTCTTAGACACACATGGATTTGTGAGAAATTGGGGACTTAGAACCTGAAAGATGAATGTACGATGAAACCCTAAACTCTCTTGGGGTTTTTAAGTTTTGGAGTGGAATAATAGCCTTTGTATCATGAAACTGATGAAAATAAGTTAATATAGTGTTTAAAGGTCGCTCATAGGTGAGAAGACCCCATACCCCTGATCCCATGTAATTAAAATAAAACTACATCAATTTTTACATAGGTTCATGACATGAACCTTATTGCGGAGGATAACCTCTGTGTCATGGAACCTAATGCGGAGACTTTCCTCCACGTCATGGACCCTAACATGGAGGCTATCCTCGGTGACACGGGAATATCGCGAAGGCTCACTGCCTTCGAGGTCCAAAATCACCCCGAACCCCATCTGAAAATTCTGAAACTCTTTCGGAACACCCCTTTAGCATACCCAAGTACAATTTGAGTAAAAAATCAACATTTCAAACTCGGGATGTCAAAAATAAAATGCTCAAAAATTTTTAGGGTGTTAGAAAAATTTAAAAAATAAACTTTGTCAAAATTTAATTGGAGTATAGTGGAACTAAACATGATACTGAACTCCTATTTTAAAAGCTAACTTAAACTTTAAAATTCTAGCAATTGGGCAGTCCCATAAGCTCATGAATTTTGACTTGTGTTCAATTATTCTCATATTTTCCTTTACCTTCTTGCGATTGATTTAAAGTTGGGTTTAAAAAAAGAGTGATACTTCAAGTAAAAAGAGAGAATATACGTTCAAGAATGAAAGTTTTCTACTTGACTCCAATTTAATGCAACATTGCATTAAATTCATCGTCATCCTCCATCTCTAGCTTATCTCAGGTATTCTCTCCTCAAAACAATCTTTTAGAGAGGAAGTGTAATAACCGAATTAACGAAAATCACTATAATAATAGTGATATATAGTGTTATCTTAAAACAATTACATATTATCGATATAAATAAAAATATGTGGAACATGATGGGTTCAATTGGTGTGAATGAAAAATGAAGGGACACAACCTTTGAGGAAAAGACATATTGTTTTAGAAAAGGAGTGACTGTTCAGAAAAGATACAATGTTTCAAATGAACAGACATGACTCCTCCAAAGGATACACCTTTTCGAATGAATCATTGCCACCTTTCGGAAGGGGCACTTGATGTCTATATATACCTGCATTTATCCACAGGTTTAAGTATGAAAAATTTTTGCAAAAGAAAAATATTCTCTTTTTTCTAAAAACTCTGTGTGATCATCTCCCGTTGAGTGAGTTCGAAGAAAACCAGAAAGTTTGAGGTACCGCTACATTTTGGTTGTAAAACCATTTTATTCTGGGAGGAAAATTTCGCAACCTCGGGTACTTGAGGGGAATTATTTCCTTAATAACACTTTGTGAATTCGGAGGACTTGGCTTTTCGGCTTCATCTATTTTTCTTTAAGAAATTGAAAACATACTTCTTTGAAAGATCACTTTGATCTTGTGTTGAAGGTGTTGGACAAATTCATAAGTGTTCTTGATTTATTCTTGAATTTGTGTTGAAGTAGTGTTGCAAAAATACAAATTTTGTGTACCCGAAAAACAATAATCTTAAGGAAATAATTTTGAAATTTTTTTTTTTGGCTTGTTTGGTGAAATTTTCTTTTCACTAATTTTTTTTTTCAGAATCTGTATTGCTTGGTTTCTGGAGATTAAAGCTTTTAGCTTTATACTCCGTTTAAACTTAACTAGTGATTTGAAGACATAAAATCTTTATCACAAGTTAAAGATCACTCAGTTGACGATTGGAAGTCATAGAAACTTCATTGTTAAACTAGAAGCAAGAGGTGTTTAAAGTTACTGCAACTTTATTAATAGTATTTTGATATACTAAAGTTTCTGTCTTATTGTGACAGGAAAATGACTACAGATAGTCAAGTGCATGATGTTACAACGACTATGGCAGCAACTAGTGTTGCCACAATGAGTCGTACAAATGCTCCTCCGGAAATGGCACCAGCAGAGAAACCCGGAAAGTTCGCAGGTATTAACTTCAAAAGGTGGCAGCGAAAAATATTTTTCTACCTTACAACTCTTTTTCTACCTTACACATTTGAGGAAGCTCCAGAGGTGCCCGAGGGAACCTCTGAACAAGAGTGATTTGTGATTGTAGAGGCTTGAAAACACTTCGCTTTCCTTTGCAAGAACTACATCTTGAGTGGTCTCCAAGATGATCTCTACAATGTGTATAGTGGAACAAAAACAATAAAAGAGTTGTGGGGAGCGCTAGAACGGAAGTACAAGACAGAGAACCAAATACTATACGCTTTACTAGGGGTGAATAAGATCGAATTGAAAATCGCACCAACCCGCAAATTGAGTTAGATTAAAAAAATCCGACTAGTGATTTCATTTGTTTGACTTGATTTGGTTTTGAAAATTAAAACCGACTATGATTGGTTTGGTTTGATTTTAACTAAAAAAGTCAAAACCAACCCGAACCAACTAGATATTATATTTATATAATTTTAAAAATATTTAATACATAAAAATATTTATTGTGATATAATTGATAAATATTTCTTAATATTTTTCATTGTTTTTATATTTCAACATGTTATTTCAAGTTTAAATTTAAAATTTTAGTTGGTCCAATAAGTTCTATAACCCACATATATGGCGAAACCCACCGACAAGCACCTAATCTTTGCACGATCTTTTATTTTGGCATCTCAAATAGGTGTTGTTCACTTTAGGCACCTCAACTAGCGTATGGGTGTGTCATTTTGATACTTTTTACACAATCTACAAAAATATATGATATGCTTGTATTACGCGTGCTATGACGTGTATTACACGTGTTATGACGTATAAAGGGGCCAATATAACGTGTAAACTAATCAATAATAACATGAAATTTGTCATTTTTATCCAAATCTGGTAGTCAAAGCTTCATCGTATGGGTGTCAAACGGGCCGGTCCAACACGGAAACAGTCCTTCTATTTTAATCGGGTTGAGGGCCGGTTAAGGGCCGATTTTGGCGCTAGACGATCCGGGCCGGGCCGGCCCTAACAGTAAAAAAAATTAAAACTCACCCTAACCTGGCCCAGTTAACCCAACCCGATCAAACCCACCAAAACCCGGTCAAAAATATAAAAAAATAAACTTTCTTTCAATATACATTACATAGACCCACCTATATACATTATAAATACGTTAAATAATATATATACACTATATATATAGTATATACTACATTAGAATTTAAAAAATATATACACATATACACAATTAGTCAATTACTCATATATACACATCATTCAATGTATATATACTACTACTTATAAAATATACTACAATATATATATACATTACAATATATATAGATATACTTATATACTAATTCATAAAACATATACACATGTATACGTTAAATATGCAAGATATATGCACGTGTATATGCACCATACAATGGATATATACTACTACTTATAAAATATACTACAATACATATACATTACAATATATATATAGATATAGTTATATACTAATTTATAAAACATATACACATGTATACGTTAAATATACACTTCTATAGAAGATATATACATGTGTATACTCACTATTCAATGTATATATACTACTACTTATAAAATATACTACAATATATATACATTACAATATATATAGATATACTTATATAATAATTTATAAAATATATACACGTGTATATACACCATTCAATGTATATATACTACTACTTATAAAATATACTACAATATATATACATTACAATATATATAGCTATACTTATATACTAATTTATAAAACATATACACATGTATATGTTAAATATACACTTCTATATAAGATATATACACCTGTATACGCACCATTCAATGTATGTATACTACTACTTATAAAATATACTACAATATATATACATTACAATATATATATATAGATATACTTATATACTAATTTATAAAACATATACACATGTATACGTTAAATATACACTTCTATAGAAGATATATACACGTGTATACGCACCATTCAATGTATATATACTACTACTTATAAAATATACTACATTATATAGAAATTACTATATATATATATATATATATATATATATACTTATATACTAATTTATAAAATATATACACATGTATACGTTAAATATACACTTATATATAAGATATATACACCTGTATACACACCGTTCAATGTATATATACTACTACTTATAAAATATACTACAATATATATACATTATAATATATATAGATATACTTATATACTAATTTATAAAACAAATACACATGTATACATTAAATATACACTTCTATATAAGATATATAAACATGTATACGCACCATTCAATGTATATATACTACTACTTATAAAATATACTACAATATATATATACATTACAATATATATAGATATAGTTATATACTAATTTATAAAACATATACACATGTATACGTTAAATATACACTTCTATAGAAGATATATACACGTGTATACGCACCATTCAATGTATATATCCTACTACTTATAGAATATACTACATTATATATAAATTACCATATATATAGATATACTTATATACTAATTTATAAAATATATACACATGTATACATTAAATATACACTTCTATAGAAGATATCCAATTTATAAAACATATACACATGTATACGTTAAATATACACTTCTATAGAAGATATATACACGTGTATACGCACCATTCAATGTATATATACTACTACTTATAAAATATACTACATTATATATACATTACAATATATATAGATATACTTATATACTAATTTATAAAACATATACACATGTATACGTTAAATATAGACTTCTTTAGAAGATATATGCACAAATATACAAAACATATGCTACTTAATATAATAAATTAATAATATTTGGTAGTGGATTAATAATATATTAGAATTAAGTTTTAAATTTAAAGTGGAAAACTAGAAATTCAATTTGAAATTTTAAATCGTTAAATGAAAAAATATAAAAAGCAAGGACTAAGGAGTGAATGAATTTGGGGAATTTTATTGATTGCAAAATGATCCAAAATTTATAATTTACATGAATGAAAAATCTACAAATTATGCATCATTTTTTCCAACTCATTAATGTTAATCTTATCGGGAACTTGTATACGATAGTCGAAGTCAATGGGGGCAAAACTATGCATTGGACTTGATTCTACTGAGTTCTCCCGTGAAGTCATAATTTCTTCAAGTTTCAGCTCGTCACTCGGCTCCGGTTCCATTCCTAGTTTCTTCTTTCCGCTCTAATCCAATTCTGAGGCAAACTAGAACATTCATTGCATTACTTCCCAATGAGTGTCGGTTGTTTCCAAGCTGCTGTCGTCCCTGACTAAAGGCGCTCTCTGATGCAACGGTTGACATTGGAACATTCAAGATATCTCTAGATAATCTTGAAAGCACAAGATATTGTATTTCATTAATCGTTCACCAATCCAACGTGTTGATCCGTCATCTGCGATCCTCTGGTGCCGTCCGAAGATAATATTTCAGCTCTTCCCGATAAGTTGATGTGTAAGTTCTCTCATCAACACTGTTCCAACAATTTAAATCATAAAGCGAATTAGAAAAACCACTATATGCCGGCTTTTTAGAAAATGATGGCTCCTCGGGAGGATGAGGAGCGACAGTTGGAGTGATATTTATAGGTACGGCTAAATCAAATAAATCAACATAGTGATTATATAACTTTTCTGTGTAATCATTTGCATCAGTCGTTGCCGTCCACAAATCAGGTTGTACTTGTTCAGAATCATGGTTAGTATTTATTTCTAAGTTAGTATAAATAAGAATACTAAAGTGGCACATATTATTATATTTCATGTACGGATTTAGCATAGCACCAACCAAGTAAATAGGAGGAATCGGGAAAAAATATTTTTTAAATTTCGTAAACATGGCGCCAACAGCTTCTTTATAACCTTCTTTATTTTTATATTCTTTGAGCAAACCAGAAATATCAGCTATATATGCCAAAATATTACAAACAATAGGATAATAAGCACCGGAAAATTCAACCGTAGCTACATAAATTTGTTCTAAAAACTTAACAAGATCATTAATTACAATCTTATCAGAATTATGTAGCATGCAATCAGCAGAATCAGCAAATGAACCGCAATGTTGGTTAAAAGCTAGTGTAATAGGAATTCTATATTTATAACAAGTTTTTTAAAATTCATACGTAGAATTTCATCTAGTATCAATTTCCTCAGGCATCAAAATCGGTGTAAGTCCATTTTCTTGACATTTAACTTTAAATTCTCTAATTCTCGATCAACGATTATTTCCTTGAATAAAACCAATGGCAAGACGAATTTTTTCAATATAAAGCTCAAAAAACTCAAGACCATCTTTTACAATTAAATTATATATATGACATGCACACTTAATATGAAAAATTTCGGGCAAGGGCGGAGATAGCGTAGATTTTAATTTTTTTTTATAGCAGTCTTGTTGTTAGAAGCATTATCAAAAGCAATAAATAAAATTTTCTTTCCGATACCATAATATCCGGCAATTTTAACAATAGAATCAACAATAAATTGTCCAGTATGCTTACGATCTTCATCATATAAAAAAGCGAGAATACGTTTTTGCATCACGAAATTACTATCCATCCAATGACAAGTAATGATTAAATAATCATTTTTATTTACAGCACGACCAAGATCAGAAGTTAGAGACAATCTACATTGAATATTTTTTAACAATGTTGATAAATAAAAACAATATTGTGAATGAAGTCTAAAAATATCAGACCGACAAGTAGTTCTAGGAATACAGTTAAACATAGGATTATAAATTGCTTTTATATAACGAATAAAGACATCAGAAGAAGGAAAACTAAAAGGCAAACAACCCACAGCTACCATTTTAGCTATTTCTTCGCGGTCCCTCAATTTATTATACGTCTTCGCTAAGTGACCGGTTGCTGGGTCCAATCTAGTTTATGTTGGCCCACCAACATCCCTACCACCTTGTGAAATATTTAACTCTCTTTTATTATCTTCAGCTATATGTCTCATTAACGTACCCATACCTCCTTGCTATATTGCATTGCACCTCAGTATCTGATATACGTTCAAAAAATTGCCATGCAACACTAGTTCTTTTATGAGGTCTTAGGGCACTGGTAGGACGGGGAGAGAGATTAACCGATTCAGATCTAACGTTAGCATCTCCTATTACGGGTGTCTCAGCAGTATTTTCATTATCTTCGTCTAAATTAACCGCATCTACTTCATTTTTTTTCTACACCGTAATTTTCCTGAGCTTCTACATAATCCATATTGTGTGCACCTACACCTATTTCTTCCTCAAAAGGTGTACCAAGCAGTACCGGAGGCAAAGGCACACGGGTATATCTACTACTTGAACTACCTCTACCGCTAGTAATTTGCTTTTTACTCCACTACCGCTTCCGGGATAAATTTTTTTAATACCTTTAATAGCGAGGTTTCTTAATTATCCATAATATAAATTAAATTAAACTAAAAATATTCAAAATACACAAATATAATAAAATTCAATATTAAACAGTTAATACAATAAATAAAAATTACACGTAAGAGATGGAACGACAATACCAAATTTTGAAAGTATCCGAAGGTTGCGACTTTAGAAACTTCTGCTCGTACTTTGTAAACGAAAAATTAAAAAATTAAAGTGAACACTTTAAGAAATTAAATATATTGAATATTTGAGAATTGAGAATTGAGATTTGAGAGAGTGAAAAATTATGTGATAAATGATTTGAAGTTATAGGGTATTTATAGAATTTTTTTTGGGATTAAAAAATATTTTTTAAAGTTATTATTTTTTTTTTAATAAATGGGCCCAAACTAGCTGTTTGGATCCAAAAACGGCTATATAGCCGTTGGGCCAACGGCTAGTTTGGCCCAAAATCCCATTTTTTTTTTAAAAAAAGGTATCCGGGCCGGGTTAGTCGGGCCCATTTTAAAAAAATGACCGGCCCGGGACCCGGAACCCTAAAGCCCTAGGGCTTACTAGGCCGGGTCAAACTGGGCCGGGTTAGTTACGAGGGCCGGGTCAAACCCACTTGACACCCTTACTTCATCGTTTAAATAATTAGTTGTATATTAATGCTATTTTATAATTTGTCAGTATTATTACAATACTTATGAATTGTATATGTAACTATGCATTCCTTTCATTCCTTTATTTCAATATGTTTGTGCTACTTTTCTTTTAGTCTGTTTAAAAAAATGTCTGATTTTTTTTAGCAACTTATTAATTTGTACTTTTCACTTGACATGTTTAAGACCACGAGATTAAAGGATATTTTGGCATGTTTGACATATTTTTAATTTAAGAATATAAGATTCAAAACTATTCTTTACTTCCTTAAATTTTGTATCTAGTCAAAGTAGGATAAACAAATTGAAATAGAGTAATTCAGTATGGTTTACGTTATTTCTGTATTCTTTTTATAAATGTCGAATACCAAAATTTTTTAAAATGAATATTAAGTACCATAGTAACGAAATTGTGGTATCAAAAATTTTAATTTCGGTATGGTATTCAGATATACCATACTATGTCCACGCTAGTGTAAAGTAACTGAGTTAGAATTATCATTAAGAAATGTCAAAATATATACGTAGAACATTCTAGCTAGCTCTATAATGCAATTTTTTAGATGTGAATTGATACCTCTTTGAATACACACATACATATGAAGCAATTTGTTGTTCAAATTGATAAATAATCATTATCAGTTATCTATTCGTCTAAAGTTTATATTTTTACATCAAAAGTTATCAGTGAGAGAACCAAATCCTATACGCTTTACTAGGGGAGAATGAGATCGAATTGAAAATCGCACCAAACAGCAAATTGAGTTAGATTAAAAAAAATCCAACTAGTGAATTCATTTGTTTGACTTGATTTGGTTTTGAAAATTAAAACCGACTATGATTGGTTTGGTTTGATTTTAACTAAAAAAGTCAAAACCAACCCGAACCAACTAGATATTATATTTATATAATTTTTAAAATATTTAATACATAAAAATATTTATTGTGATATAATTTATAAATATTTCTTAAACTTTTTCATTGTTTTTATATTTAAACATATTATTTCAAGTTTAAATTTAAAATTTTAATTGGTCCAATAAGTTCTATAACCCACATATATGGCGAAACCCACCGACAAGCGCCTAATCTTTGCACGATCTTTTATTTTGGCATCTCAAGTAGATGTTTTTCACTTTAGGCACCTCAACTAGTGTACGGGTGTGTCATTTTGATACTTTTTACATAATCCGCAAAAATATATGATATGCGTGTATTACACGTGCTATGACGTGTAAAGGGGCCAATATGACGTGTAAACTGATCAATAATAATATGAAATTTGTCATTTTTATCCAAATATTTTAAAATAGTTAATTTAAATAAAAAAAATTACCCCCCCTCCGTGAATCATCTGCTCCAAGTACCCCAGCCAACCTCCCCTGCAAATCATCTTCTCCAAGTACCCCAGTCAACCTCCCCTGCGAATCGTCTTCTCCAAGTACCCCAGCCCCCTCTCCCTCGAGTTATCTTCTACAAACACCCCCCTCCCAAACCCCCAACAATCATAACACCACCTCATCTTTCCCTTCCCGATCTTCTTCTCTATTTTTTTCACAGAAATAATCCCACGCTACCCCACCTCTTTTTTTCTTTTGAATTTCATTATATTTTGATTCTTTTTTTTTTTTGTATCAATATGATACTTAACTTTTAAAGAATATTATTATTGGTCTGCAAGATTCACATCCATGACTACAAAATCCCAACAATACCCATGCTTTTCTAGTTAATTAATTTTCTAAAAAATGAAGGCTCAGATATGTCAATAAAGCTCAAGAAAAAGAGATTATGGCAACACCAAAGAGATTTCGGCAACGCCATGGCTGTAAATGCCTCAATTAAAATAACTCATAAAGAGAATAAAAAATCCAACCTCCATTAGAAGATGGGTTGGTGGTGAAGATGATGATGATTTTGGTATTTTAAAAAAAATAAAAAAATAATTATGGGTGTATATAAAAAGTGGTGCTTATTATCTAATTTTCATGAATTAAATTTTTCAATAATTTTACCAAAAGCTTAAGATTGACAAAAATGGTGGATAAAAATGAGGAAGAAGGTTAAATAGTATTTGTGGACCAACTTGGACACCACATTAGTCAAAAAAGGGCGTCCACGTGCTTTTGTATAAGTGTAACACATGCGCTATGCTAACTGTGCAAAAAATATCAAAATGACACGCTCATACGCTAGTTGAGATACCTAAAGTGAACAAGGTCTGCTTGAGGTGCCAAAGTGAAAGAACGTCCCAAGTTGAGGGCCTATCGATGGGTTCCGCCCACATATATTAGGTAAACAACATAAATGCCCCCATAGTGGGTGACATTGCTTTTTTGTCTCCCATAAGATAAGTCCTACAAAACTAGTCTTCCTTCTTTTTTATATACTAATTTAGGTGTATGTGCCTTACGTGTGTTTCTTACTTTATTGAGTTCAAATGTTACACTAAATAAGATATTTTTTTAAATAATATAGATGAATACAATAATTAAATTCAACATCTTTTGGAGAATTTATTTAATTAAATGTAATCTTTACCAAAAAAAAATTTCTCAAAGCCGATCGACATTCATCTCCCGCCTGTAAACTGCAATAAAATAATTTGATAATAGAGACATGAAAATAATATAATTAAATCTAACCTTTACAAAAAAATTTCCTCAAAGTTGTTTAACACTCATCTACCACCTGTAAACTATAACAAAATAATATGATAATAAAGATACCAAAAGAATACAACTAAACTTAACCTTTGCACACAAAAAAATTCTCAAAGCAGAGATATAAAACAATAAAATTAAACCTAATCTTTACCTAAAAAAATTTCTCAAAGCCGGCCGACATTTATCTACCACCTACCTGTAAACTACAATAAAATAATACAATAGTGATCACAAGGGTTTAGTTTTGATGAAAATAATTCTTGTCTGAGCGAAAATTTTGACCCTAAAGAATGACTTGAATGGAAAAAAATAAGATATATATATATATATATATATACACACACACACACACACACATGTTGAATTACATTATGTTGACAAAAATAGTGAAGAAGTTGAGGGTTAGCAAATTAAGCATCTACCAATCTAGACATAAAAAGATAATTTTATCTAAAGGAGAGTCTTTTAATAAAGGACAAAAGTTCAAATCACTATTCTAAGGGTCTTCACACTTTTAATATATTATAGATAGGACGTTTACCTATTTGCCCATCTATACCTCACATAAATTTAAGCAACTCACCTTGCTTGATTATCTTTCAACTTCTAATTTTTTCTCTTTTTTATTTTTCCTTAATTTTTTTCTTTTTTTTTTTTTTAGTTTATCTCAACCTTTACTTTTTTTTTTTTTAACTTTTCTCCCCTCAACTTCTATTTTTGTTTTCTCTTTTCTATTTTTCTTTGATCTTTATTGTTTCTTTTCTCTTAATTTTTCTCAGCGTTTATTTTTCTTTTATTTTTTGTTTTGTCTCTTTTTTTCTGCAGTTCTTTTTCTTTTTTCTCAACCTTATTTTTCTTTTAGTTTTTTTCTTTCTACCTCTCAACTTCTATTTTTTTTCTTTTTTCTCTTGATTTTCCATTTCTTTCTTCTTTTTTTAAATATTTCTTCATCATTTTTTTCCTTTTCCTCAACTTTATGATTTTTCTCTTTCTTTTCTGTTTTTTCTTTTATTCAATTTCTTCTAAAAAATAAGTTACACCCTGTGGAGAAAAGTTGACACTACTACATTGTATCTTGATTTATGAGATATTCTATAAATTGTTTCGTAGATGCAGGACTTAGCTCAAGAACTTTTGAAACAATAGTTATGTCCCACGAAAAAGAGTTGACACTATTGCATTATACTTTGATTTATACGATGTTTATAACTATTGTCTAAGAGACAAGACTTAGCCCAAGGAGTTTCAAACAACAAGTTACATCCCATGGGTAAGAGTTGACACTACCACATTGTGTTTTTGCTCTATGTAGTTTTGATGATGAGCAGTTAACTGCAAGGGACCAGGTCCCTGGATGTGCAAGGTATAGTACAACTGGCACACATTGTCTACACTGTTTTATCCTCTTATGTAACAAACTTGCATGTGTTGTTTTATACTGATTAGGATAGCTGGTCCAATGACCTTTCATCCCTAATCATCACTTAACTATAAAAGAAAAGAGATGCCTCTTCATCAAATAAGTTTTTACAATTAAAAAGAGTGAAGAGAGACAACAAAAACTCCATTTCAATGTTGTTCAAGTTCTTCGCTGGTTATGTGTGCTTAGATAGAAATTGTTCTTGAGTAAGTTTTAATTTGTAAATGAATTACTCATGTTATAAGAGTAATATCTTGTTCTTTTGTTAAGAGAGGTACTTAGGCAGAGTTGTCTAAGTTTTGATACTGATTAGAGTTAATCAGTAAAGAGAGTCCTTGGCGTAGTTGCCAAGATAAAGTTGTAGTAAAGTTACTACAAACAAAAGGGTCCTAGAGGTAGGATGGAATCTAGACTGTAATCAGGAGGTTAATTATAGTGGATTTATTTGGTGCTTGTGAGGCCAAACCGTGTTTTTTTCCTTCCTAGGTTTCCACATAAAATTTTGTGTGTTGTTTTTTTCCTACACTACCTTAATTATCTAGCACCTCATAGTTACTTTATTGTTCTATTGCTTATGATTGACTCTGAGGGACCTGTTCCCTGACTGGGTAGCACAACCCCTAAGAGTTCCAATAATTGGTATCAGAGCTAGGTTCACTCTAAAAAGTTCATACCTAGTGTGTTTTGGTCATCTTGACTACTATAACTAAACTAGGAGTGGAAAGAAAAAAAAGACAAAAGAGAGATATTCCTAACCTTGAAGACTTTAGAGTGTGACCTAGGTGAAAAAAATATTGATGTTGCACTTTTAACAACAAAGATTGTTAATGCTATAAAGAGGGTTGGTCATCATAGCAAGAGAAATGGTAAAATTGAAGGTTGCCACAAAGTTGTTAGTTTTAAATCATTCATGAGAAACCACCAAATACAAAAGAATGATCAAAATCCAGAAACATCAAGAAGAAAAGATGCAACTAGTTGTATAGTAAAAAGGTGATGGCTGCTTAAAAAGACTTGTCCACTAAATTTGGGAACAACAAAAAGTATGGAGATAATTTCATCCTAAAATAGGATGATAAAAAAATAACCTCAGGTTCCTAGTGTTCTCTAATGGCAACATGGGGAAACTTTTCTAGTGATCCAGGTAAAGATGAGAAGACTGGAGATATTTTTATGCTAGCATTGGAACACAGTCCAGTTATCTATGATTCCTTGTTTGTATTCTTGGTAAACACAAAGGATGAAGAAGAAAAGTAAGTAACACTCTTTGATCTTAAGGAAAACCTAGATAACTACACAGTTAGGAAGATAAAAAATCTTACTAGTTTGTTGATAGACTCTATATATGAATTAAATGCTGAGAAGAATGCTTTGGATGAGAAATTATAAAATCAAGAACATGAATTGAGTGCCTTAACTCTTCAAATATTTGAAACTGAATAATGGTCACTAACTTTAAGTCTGAAAATATGAATTGTACACTGAAAAGGGCAAATGGTGTAGATAGTAAAGGGAAGAAGAAAGTTTTAAGGCTTCAGATTAATTTTGAGGAGAAATTAAAAGCTTCACAAAAACACCTTATGTCAGCACTTCATAGGAATAAAGAGTTAAAGAGGGACCTAGACTATTTGAGAGAAGATCTCAACAAGTCACTTAAATGAACTACTTCTTCACAGATCCTATCTACTTTAACTAGTCAAGGTGTTAATATGGTAGAGACCTGGGCTATAAAGGAGAATTCTAGCCTAATGTGTCTTAAAGAAATATTGTTAATAATGTTAGAAACAATGAAAGTAAACTTCTAGGCATTCACTGTAGAAAGATGGGCATACTAAGAAATATTTTCAAAATTGGATTAAAGTTAATATAAATGGGTTAGGATACGTTTAGCAAGGAAAATCACTTTCTAAGGGTTTCACGCCTTTGAAAATTTTAAAGAAGAAGCTATATCTACCTAGATGGGCTAAAAAGAATGTGATCACACCATTATTGAAACACCCTATTTTTGACCCTTGGAAATTTCTTAATTTTGAGCTCTCTAGATATCGTATGACTTGTGCTTCCTTGTTGTATGATGTGGGTATGATTTAGGGTTCTTGGTTGTATGTTACTCAATATGGTTTTAGTTGGTTACTTACCAAGGTATGAATGGACACCATACAAATAGTATAGAGGTGGTACGAGAGAGAAAACCCACTCTTATGTTGCTCAGCATGTCAAGCATAGATGATTCTGCCTAGGGTACGGTTCTAGGGTACTAATCATATGATTGGATATGAGATAGGCCATGGAATCGTATTTTGGACAGAATTGGAGTCTAATATTCTGTCTAGGGTATAAGTGGTATGTACCACTCGTATGATTGGTGTACAAGTTGGGGGGGGGGGGGAGTGGTACCCCCCTGCACACCTTTTTCAGCTTTTAAGCTGAGGATATTTTAGATATTTCCCACCCTAAAACACTTAAGACCCCACGTCTTATAACATATTGTAGCCTCTTATAACACACTTTTAAGGATACAAACAATCTTAAAACTCTCTCTAAACACTCTCTTGTAGATTGGGCTAGGGTTTTTGCAAGGTGATCAACTAGAGGTTCAAGAGTTAAGTTATTTCCGTGAATCTTCGTGAATAAGGCATGTGACTCTTCTCTTATTGTTAGTTCTCAATTATCATATGTTTTAAACATTGATTATGATTCATTAATAGTGGTTTTGAAAACCAATGTTGAGGTTTTTGTTGCATATGGTTAAGTATTATTTACATATTTTTGATGATGGTTTGCACATGTGAGTTCTTGGTAATTGTGGTTTAACAAATGGGTCATGGGTAACCATAAACTTGGTTGTTTTTACCTTGGTTTTGGTTTTGATAGTAGTATGCCCTCAACATGTTTGTGAAAATTTCTAATAGAATAAACTAGTCATATGTTAAATGGTGTTTTAAACTAGTCACATGTTAAATAGTGTTTTAAACTAAGGCATTGGCCTAATAAATATGAATGGTTGGTCAATGTCTTTATGAAGGCCTTGTTTCTCATGTAATGATTTAAATGTTAACCTTGGTGGTTTAATTGGCTAAAAGGGTTTGAGTCCCTAAACATTAAATTTATTCATGCCTTTATTAGACAATGGGTTTGATCCCCTAAACTTTGAATTGAATTAGTGCATTTGTTAGACAATAGGTTTGAGTCCCAAAGTCAAATGAATGATTAGTTGGTTGATAATGGTAATAATATGTGGTATGCTTGCAAGTAGTATTGGTATGATGATACCAACGAAGTGTCTTTGGTAAGTAATTGTCTTAATGATTGTGATTGCTAAATGATGGTTTTAAATTGGTCTTTAAAGAAGGGTGTGTATCCGGTCCATTAAAGTAGAGTATGAAAATCTAACACTAAAACCGCACTAGCCGGTGCGGGTGTCATTATGACTGGGTGGTTCAAGTCCCCCGAATGAATATATGAACGAGAGGTTCAAGTCCCCCATAATATAGGTATTGGTTCTTAAGTCACCTTGATTATACTAGGAGGTTTGAGTCCTTCATATAGGCATAAACGATTATAGATATTCTCTGGTTCGTGCAGCTACACGCACTAGGGACCATCCAGAAAGGGGAGACTGAGACCATATAGCATGTGGGTAATTTCAAAGTTCGTTCTAATCTTGTTCCCTATGCCAGCATGGTATATATGTATATGTATGTATTGCAATGGTTATATGCATTGGTTGATTGGTTTTGAATTATTGGCGTTATACTATCCTTATCCTTGACCTACATGGTAGCGCTCCAACTGCTAACCGTCTTCAATGTTGTATCCCTACGCGATGTAAGTGTTGGTCATACTATCATACCTTCTGCTCAGTGACTAGGATTCAGGGACAAATTGAGTTGACTTGAAGTGGTAAGCTTCCATACATTAGAAGGCTACATTTCTTACTTTGAGTTTTTTTATGTCGTTATTGGTTTAGACTTAGATATTGGTTTTGGCTATAGTCGGGGGCATGCCCCGATCAAATATTCTTGTTTTTCTTTAAAGGCTTTATATGGACAAACTGTGGACATGAGTATGTTATGGAATAGTTATGGATTTGGTTATTTTTTTTGTGGTTTGATGTTTGGTTGGGTTGAGTATCGGGGGTGATCTCTAATCCTTGTTGGATTTGGTGATGTCGCCCAAAATACACTTCACTTGGAAGTATAATGTTGTTAATTACAAATATAATAAGCCAACTAGGTTGGGGTCAATCCCACAGGGAAAACATAAACAGTTGCATAACTTTGATGGAATCCACGAGTAGTACAAGAAAGTAAATGGGGGTATTTTAGTGTCAGTTGTAAGTAGTCACCAAATCTTTAGTGCTTTTGAGTTGTAGACAATATGAGAAGAACACTAGGCTTGTGTTTCTCCTGGCTTCTCAACTCCGTAAATTTCTCATGATCAACCTGATAATTCTATTGTTCTGCATGCATAGTCTACAAGATAAGTATTATCAGCATCCTTGTAGGCGTGAAGATAAATCTCACCCTTTACCGGTTAAGTCCCAGGGCGTCGCCTTGTTGCTCCTTACTACGAACTCAGTTCACTATTAACTTTTTGGTTCATGTGACTAGATGAGACGCGGGGACTAAAAGGCGGAGGTAAAAAGATCCCAAATCACTGTCTTAACTTTTTTTCCCAATCACAAACTCCCTTGTGGGGACAGATGCGAATACATGCTATCTCAAGTTACTGCAGCTACTTGAGATTAATTATCGTGAAGAATATTATGATATATGTAGAAACCCTAAAACAGATGAATCTCACTTTTTCTCTATGTAGCTAATCTGCCATGGTTGCGACAACCCTAGTTAAAGAGATTAGCCACTTGTGTTTGTGCAAGAAACCATGATTATTAATGAAGAACACAAATAATTAATTGCACAAAAATAAGATAAATAAAATCCAAAGTCTTTAATTGAATAAAACTCCAAAATCTCAAGAGCAATTGTAAAAGGATCGTAAAGTATTGTAATAATATATAAAAGAGTGTAACCTGATAAAAGATAAACCCTAGGGTATTTATAGTATCTCAAAATAACATAAAAGACCTAGTAAAAAATAGAAAAGGTTAAGTTATGTCGATAGTAGGTACGACTCGTCTTCACTCGTATCAGCATCATACGAGTCGTACCCTGCCTTATCGTATCCATTCCAGTGTCTCATCTCCCAAGTCTTCAACTTCCTATTCAGCTTACGACTTTCTCTTATGAGTCATACCTGAGTGTACAACTCGTGTACTTCACTCATATCAACCTCAGACATTTGTCTTTCCAAGCTTTGAACATTGGTTTGTGTACGATTTGACTATATGAGTCATACTCAGACTTTGACACGCATTCTTCTGGGACTTTAACTCCTAGTTGTAACTTTGGATACTTTTATGCTCACGATTGCTGTTCATGCCCTATTTTCTCAGTATACGACTCATATAGATGAGTCGTATCTTTTCTTCACTTAGTCTTTTATTTGGGTCTTGGGTTATGTGTTGCTGACGAGACATCATACAAATTGTATACTGTGTTTACGATTTGTGAGGTGACTCGTGTCTAGATCAGACTTGGTCTTTTTAGGTTCTTTCTTCTATTTGCATTCCAACACTATTTTAAACCTATTTTACCTAAAAGAAACACAAAAGTTCATTATATCCACTAAAATAGCCTAAGTATCTATATAAATTCTCATTTTTAAACATTGAAAGTGTCGTGTTTCCATGACACATCAACACTCTCAACTTAAACGTTTGCATGTCCTTAGGCAAAAAACAATTAAAACCTATAACTCAACACGATGTTTATACAAGAGGATCATAAGCTACCCATGGCAGTGATTTTGAATTCAGCTTTTCTCACAGTTTGTTTCCCTCTTCTAACATCATTTTAAAAATAAATCAATCTGTGTGTAGCAATTCAGAATATAGCAAAACACGAGCGAATCCGATGATAGAATTACAGTAACAATAGAAAATTGGGCGTATATACAACTTACATTCACCAGAAAATCTAGCAACCTAGCAACACAACCCATATACTTTCATAATCAAAGAAATCCCATTCACTCTACGTATGGGTAATATAATCTATTCAGGGATGTAATAAATGACTCTCTCACTCATAAAAAAGTATCACTGATGTGTACAGAATGCTATAGGCTTGCCCTTATGATCTTTTCCTAAGCTTTTAGACAGTCACAGTTAGATCACTATAGGGCTTTATTCAGCTTGTAATGTAGGCTTAGGGCTGGTATGATACATATGGATATTTAAAGTAACTAAGCCTCCTTGGCTCTACCCTAACTTTTGGGGTCCATACTTAGCCCATTTTTAACTTTATTTCCGCCCTTATATGTCTTTTTTTTGTATTTTAAAGCATATTCATGTTGGGTGTGGTCTTTTACTCTTTCCTTTTCTCTTTTTTCACAATTTTTTTCCTACCACACCTAGCCTTACTTTCTTTTCTCTTATTTTACCCTTCTTCATACCTATTTTACATTACGCACACCTATGATAGCCACTTTTAACTTAGGTGATTTGCCTGAGTTGAGGTGCACAATGCCCAAAGAAAACTAAGTCCAAAATAGGTTCATTGTAATATAAGTGGGAAGGTGATAGGTGTAATAAGAAAAATAGGCTATAAGGCACAAAGATTGGGATAAAAGGATACTAATTCCACATGGAAGGTCAATTAGGCTAAAAGTAGAATAACATAAAAAATGACCTATGATCCTTTCCTACCTAACTATCCAAGACCTAGGTAAAGCAACCGGGCAATTTCTAGATTCCAAAACACTGGGAACTCAGTAGACCTTACACACACTTGCTCGTGGTTACATTACTAAGGACTAGTTATCCAACTATGCAACTGTTTTATCCCTAACTGTTCTATCCCTAATTCTAATGCCATTCCCAGATTGAGAATAGTCTCATACAAATATACATATCACATAGTAAAATAAAATTTTCGGAGGGACACACTTTTCATTATAATCTTAGCATAATTTAACACAGCTTTTCACATAACCATTTCAAATCAGTAATGTTTCAAAAAACACTAATCAAAATCAAAATGAAATCTTTCATTACAACTGATTTTTTTAAAAATCATAATAAAAAACAGTCCGCTGCCATAGGTTTGTTTATCTTCACCCTATCTCATCTTTTTACATCAAACCTACAAGTCATAACAGACTTTCAGTGTTAGCTACTTATTCTTTTTAGCTACACCCAGATTTTTTGAAATAACCTCCACTCCCAACTAAAAATTATTGCACTATCCCTAGTGCTACAAAAAATTAAAATAGAGTAAGGATAAAGGTCATACCTAGGTGCTCAAGGCACTGGCTCAACAATATCAGCACGTGGGCCCTCAGATTGGGTCTAACATTTCTCAGCAATCATCCTATCAGCTACTAGGACTGAAGCAGAAATAGCCAGGGGCATTACACTATCCCCTTCAGCATCAACAATAGGTGGTCTCATACCACCATCTCTAACGGCCATCTCACGAACTCTTATTTCTCGATCCGTTCACTCTGAAGACTATCTGCTCTAGCTTTCTTCTTGGATGCTTGGTATTTTTTATTATTTCTCTTCCCATCTCATCATTGTTCTTTGATCTTCTCAACCTGTGCAGCCGTCGGGTCTTCCCAAAAATTAGGCACATGGACAGTAGGAATCACTGTCTCTATGAAGGGCTCAGTGACCACTGATTTCTCATAAAGATCCATGACCATTTTCTTAATTTTTGCAACCTCGATTCTGATATCAACAACATTAGGCATATGACCTCCACTCAACTATCGAGTGATCCTTGACTAAAAAGCATCTAAGCACCCTTGGACTCGCTTATCTTGCTCCTCAAACTTCCTATTAAGCCAATTTTTCACTCCTTCTTCTATGTGAGCTATCTTCGTATCAAGTGTGGATTATTTGGTTACACCCTTGGTACATGCAGCTTGGGAGATCATCATAATATCGGGATGCATATGCTGTGGCCTAGGTAGCATAGACTGGACTGGTGGTGGGGAACTAGAAGTGCCTGTTGCGTTCGTATGAGAGCCCTCTGTCTATGCTCCTACCTCAGTAGCCTCTGTTACAGCAGAAGTATCAGTCTGATTATCTCGGGGGAACAATCCTGCAAAAATATCTTCTACATGTCTCACCGGTCTAGCCAAAGGGTTGGCTTCATCTCTAATTATGCCATTGTCAAATGTCCTTTGGGCCTCGATTATTTCATCAATCTCAGGGAGTTCCAACACTCTTACGGTCAGGTATAACTGTGTGATCATACATGGGTAGACTAGTAATGCCTTTTGACCCCCAACTACCCTATCCCTTAACTCTCGGGATAGGAACTCGGAAATATCAAACTCGTAATCGGCCATAAACCCATCTATCATGGTTGCCCGGACTGAGCTCAAAACATTATCACCTATGGTTGGACATAGCCGGTGTCATGATAGAGTCGATAAGACTTTCCCTTAAAGTTGAGGGTACTTTTCTTTATCTGTTGTGAGACCACCTAGGGGCCTCCTACAACCCAAACTGCATTTACGTCATTCAAAGCAATACACTCCGTAATCTACCTAAAAATGACTATTTTATCTGTAAAACCCAATGTCCTCTTGGTTATATTCCTCATCTCTTCCATACTGAATTCCATCTCTGTTGTGTTGACCAGAGCCTAATAGTCCATTCCATACAAGAATTTCCAAATAGTGCGAGGAAAAATATCAACTCAAACTCCACGAATCATAGAAAAAGTGATAGGTTCACCTCCCTTCCATAATTAGCCCTGGGGATATTGCCTTTGCAGCTTACCTTTGTAGGCTAAATAAAACTCATGAACAAAGACTCCACTATATCTACCTGGCACTCTCATCATCCACTTAAACCCATTTTATTAGAAACGTTCTTCGAAACCTTGTAATTCTGACATCCCTGTAGTGGTCAGCCACTGCTCTGGATATAGTACTCTCTTTATCTTGCCTCCTGGAAGCCTATAAAACCCACTGTTGAATGTATCCCACATTCCAGGGTAGAGGTAATTTATTCACATCCTCCGCAGTTTTAGTATGCTTAGAATTCACTTCTTCAGAACTGAATTCAACTTCATCATCATTATCATCATCATTAGCATTATCATTATCATCATAGACAGGTGCTTGAGGTATGTAGGGAGTAGTAGTAGATGGATTCTTTCTTCTTTGGCCCTGTGGAAATGATTTTGATTCTTCGGGAACTACTTTCTTCCCTTTGGCTTTCTTAGCTGTCGTCCTTTTTTGTACAACTTTCTTTGTTGTGGTTCCGTCATATATTTCCCTTCTATTTTTAGATGAACTTTCAACCTCGAAATCACTGGGTTCCATACTAGGTTTTAGTGCTTGCTTAGTGTTTTTTAGCTGTTGCTTGGATGAGGACGCGTTTTTTGGAAACATGGCTCCTGCAAATGTACTCTCATTAGTAACTAAGTAAAGAAAGGAAAAGGAAATTTAATAATAAAGTTCAGTGTGCTTGTTTTGATTCGGGTACGAGTGGTGGGTCCTAGTCGTACCAATTGGGTATGACTCGTATAATTGAGTCGTATCTTGTTCATTGCATGACCTTTGTTTACTAGTCGACTTATGAATCCTCCTAATTAGTCGTACCGACAATGTACGACTCATTACCAATAGTTGCAAGCCTATCAGAAATATTTATTCTAACTTAAATCATCCCAGGTGGGTACGACTAAGAGAATATGACTCATATGGTCTGGATACGACTCGTATGGTCAAGTCGTATCTATTCTAGGACTTTGAATGTATTAGAATTTTATGTTGTCAGTGGGTACGAATCCCATTATGACTCTCGCACCGGTGGGTATGAGTTGTAAGAGGTCTCGTATCCACTGCAACATAGAAGTCCAACTTTAAAGTTTGACTCCAAAGCAATTTCATAAAATACCCACTACAAGTTTAAGGTATATCCATTATTTTAGTCAACACAAACATACCAAAACCATTTCCCAAAACCTAATTCTATCCCAATTTCTAATTTTCAACAAAAGCTCCTAAACTAGGTTGCCAACAATTCAATATTTTCCCAATCCTTACTCAAACCAAGTCCATAGTAACAAAAACCATTCATTTCAACTTAAAAAGTATAGAAAATATATTGAAGAACTTACTTGGCGATTGAAGAATCTTAGATCTCAATTTTAAATTCTATTTCTTTCCCAAAGTTGAGTTTAAATCACAAAGAATGAAAGATTTGAAGTTGTTGGTATCTTAATCAAGTTGAACTTTCATTGATTTTATGGATTGATGCTTAAAATTAGGGTAAAAATGATGTGGGTACGAGTTGGGTTAACCGGGTGCCTGATCGGGTGTCCCTTTTCCTTTATAATTGAAGAGTTGGGTCGAGCCAACTTGCAATTTGACCTGGTAAGCATGGGTACGAGTTGTGTATATGACTCGTACCCAGGCTTACGAGTTATTTCTTTAACTTGTATTGACCTGGAACTTACCTGTGTCCTAGATTGGGTACGACTCAATGTGATGAGTTGTACCTTGAGGGTACGACTCATTGTGAGAATCGTATCCATTCCAGAAACTTTCACCTAATTTTTATTTTAGCCTTTGGTCAATAGAATCTTACTTATGAGTAAGACCATTTAGGTATGACTCATAAAAAGTTTGTATAACTAAAAATTTTCAGCTTCTCTGGATATTTTCTGCATTCCTTAGCCCTGCACACTACACAAATATGTTACCTTATAAATGAATAAGTAAAACAAACATAGGTTGCTTCCCATACAACCCTTGATTTAACGTCGCGGAACGACACGGCTAAGTTGGATACTCAGATTTCACCACTTATCCCATGGTTTGCCTCTTATGCAGCACCTTATTTAACATCGCGACACGACACAATTGGCTTTACTACTCAGTCTTCACCAAGGTCAATATCAACTACTTCATTTACGTCTTTTATATTTCCTAAGTAGTGCTTAAATCTTTTACCATTTACCTTAAATGGAGGCTCACCATCCCTCTTCAATTCTAAATCACCATAGGGATAGATACTTATCACTGTGAATAGACCATACCACCTTGATCTTAGCTTACCTTGAAATAAATAAAGCTTAGAATTATAGAGTAGGACTTGGTCCTCCTTTTTGAATACTCTCTTCTTAATTTTTTGGTTGTGATTCAACTTCATCTTTTCCTTGTAAAGTGCTGAACTTTCATATACCTGAAGCCAGAATTCATCCAACTCATTGATATTATTCAATCTTGACTTGGTTGCATCCTTTCACTTTAGATTCTATTTCTTTAATTCCTATAACGCCTTATGCTCAAACTTGAGTGGTAAGTGACAAGTCTTTCCATACACCAACTGATAAGGTGAGGTTTCTATGGGGTTTTTATAAGCTGTGCTATAAGCCCACAATGCATCATCTAACTTTCTAGCCTAATCAGTCCTGTTGGAATTCACAATCTTGGCTAATATGGACTTAATTTCTCTGTTGGACACCTCAACTTGTTCGCTAGTCTGCAGATGATAGAGTGTTGCCACCCTGTGTTTAACATTATATTTTCAAGTATACTCTTGAAAGATGATTGCAAAAATGTAACCCTCTGTCACTAATAATAGCCCATGGTATGTCAAATCGATAGAATATGTTCTTTCTTAAGAATGCAGTGACACTTCTTGCTTCATTGTTAGGAAGTGCAATGGATTTCACCTACTTCAAAACATAATCAAATGCTACATGTATATACTTCATGCCACACAAACTTACAAATGGTCCCATGAATTCTACGCCCCATACATCAAATAATTCAACTTAGAAAATAGGAGTCATAGGAAGTTCATGTCTTTTAGAAATCATACATTGTCATTGACATTGGTCGCATGAAGAAGCATAATCATGAGCATATTTGTATATAGTTGGCTAATAATAGAAACATTTCAAAATTTTATGAGCTATGCGGGCTCCTCAATGATGAACCCCAACTGGTGAGGAATGACAAGCCTCGATTATGCTCTTCTGGAACTAGATCACTGGCTAAGTAGTTTGCATAATCTGGAAAACATGGAATTAGATCTTGGGAAGCTACTAATATCTGCTCATCTAGAAAATTGTCATCAATCTCCAACCCAGTTGCAATCTATTAGATGCTCCCTTCTCTAGTTTTGACAAGTGATATGAACTTGATTCTCTGATCCCTTTCTGTCCTTCACCTCAAAGTCAAATTCTTGAAACAATAGCACCCACTAAATAAGCCTAGGCTTTGCATCTTTTTTATCCATTAGGTACTGCAATATTGAATGATCAGTTTGCACAGTAACCTCTGTCCCAATCAAGTAAGATCTAAACTTTTCAAAGGGAAAAACCACTGCCAATAACTCTTGCTCCATCATGGTATAGTTTTTGAGTAGGATTTAGTGCCTTACTAGCATAGTAGATGGGATGAAGGATCTTTTCTTTACATTGGCCTAGTTTAGCCCCTAAGGCCACTTCACTAGTGTCACACAAAGTCTCAAAAGATGAAGACCTATCAGGAGACACAATGATTGGCACAGTCACCAACTTCTCTTTTAGGCTTTCAAAAACCTTGTTACATGCATCGTCAAAATTAAAATTTACCTCTTTCTCAAGAAGCTTGTAAAGAGGATTAGCAATCTTCGAAAAGTCATTGATAAATCGCCTGTAAAACCATGTATGCCCTAGAAACTTTGAATGCCCTTCACATAAATTCGATAAGGCAATTATTCAATTACCTCAATCTTTACTTGATCAACCTCTTTGCCTCTCTTTAAGCTCTTATGCCCAAGAATAATTCTTTTTTTGACCATAAAATGGTACTTTTCCTAAGTAAGTACCAAGTTACATTCTTCAGACCTTTGGAAAGCATTTGTCAAGTGCTTTAGAAAGTCTTCAAAAGAATCACGAACAACTAAAAAATCATCCATAAACACTTCAACAGTGTCTTCTACCATATCAGAGAAGATTGACATCATACATCTCTCAAATATGGCTGGAGCGTTGCATAGCCAAATAGTATGCTCTTGAATAAAAAAGTCCCATAAGGATGCAATATTAATCTGATTATAGCCTGAGTACTCATCAAGAAAATAGTACCATCCTCTTCTTGCTAATCTGTCTAACATCTGATCCATGAAGGGCATAGGAAAATGATCCTTCTGAATCCATATATTCAATTTTTTGTAATCCATGAACACTCTTCATCTAGTGACTAGCCTCATAGTCACTAGGTCATTCTTCTCATTAGGTACCACAGTAATTTTTCTTTTCTTCAGAATATATTGTACTGGACTCACCCACTTGCTATCAGCAATAGGATACACTACACCAATATCCAACCACTTGATTATTTATTTCTTTACCACCTCCTGCATAGTAGGATTAAGTCGACACTGATGTTCAATAGTTGGAACATAATCTAGTTCAAGTTGTATTTTATGAGTACATAAACTAGGAGGAATATCCACAATAACCGACAAAGTGTTGATGGCCCCTTAAAATATATATCGCAAGTGAGATAGGAGGGCCTTCAACTCTAACACTAGTAGCTCTTCAATGGATGGACGATCGGGTGTAGTAGTTCTATTATTTAAATCTAAGTCAAGATTATTTTATGAGAACTCATGATAACCTTTTCCATGCAGTGCACTTATTATCTCTTCATACTCTTCGATACCACCAGAGTCAAAATTCATGATTACAATTGTAAGTGCTTCAATACCTAGTCTCTCTTTAATCGGTATAGTCGTATCAGAACCATTATCCCAAAGAGTAATTGTATCAACATCCTGGAATGAATCTACCTTCTATCATATACATCAATCCCAAATGTCACTCTCAATTCATTAGGTTGCTTCATAGATTTGCATACGTTGAATGTCACTGGTTTATCATTGAGTCTCAATATCAGATGTACTTTCTCCAATTCAATCAACATCCTACCTTAAGCCAAAAATGGTCTTTCTAAAATAATTAGGAATTAAAATTTCACTTCACAATCTAATATAACAAAATCAGTAGGAAATATAAAATAAGACACTTTTACCAAAACATCAAAAAGGATGCCAACATGCTTCTTTACTTTTCTGGTAGCCATTACTAGTTTCATGGTAGTTGGTTTAGGAGCTCCCAACCCCAATTACTTTAATACGGTAAAGGGAATGAGGTTTATGCTAGCCCTCAAATCACATAATGCTCGAGTAAAGTTGAAAGACTCAATACTGCAAGGTATTGTAAAAGTGCCAGGATCCTCCTTCTTCTCTACCAAAGAACTAGTAACTACAACACTTCAATGATGAATATTGTCAATTGGCTCATAACTAACTACCCTCTTTTTGGTGATTAAATCCTTCACGAATTTTGCATATCCTAGCATCTGCTCCAATTCCTCTACAAGTGGTATATTGATAGACAACTCTTTTAACATAAACAAAAATTTTTGATACTTACCATCTTATTATTTCTTTTTATCCTTTATGGAAAGGAAGGAAGAGGTCTTAGAATGGGATTTAACATAGGCTCTGTAGCCTTTTTTTCTCCTTCATTCTGCTTGCTACTGGTCCCTACATCAACCGACTCATCATCATTCTTCTACTCATCAACAGTGGGTACAGTTATATCTGTACTGACTTTACTACTCTGAGTGGTAATGGCATCGCATTGACTATCATTTTTGGGGTTTACCACTGTATTGCTTGAAAGAGTGACAGGCTGTCTCTAATTTACTGTGGCTGACATCTGACCAAATTGTTGCTCCAACTTCTTGATTGTTGTAGCATGTGACACAACTTTCTAGTTTAATCCTGACAGATCAGCTATAATAGCCCTCAAGAAGTTCTTTTGACTTTCTCTCCTTAGACCAGCTTACCCAAAAAAGTCTCTATTCTGGACTCTGTATCTTGACTAGCTAGTGGAATATACTCATTACTCTTTTCCTTATAGTCGTCTTTACACTGCCAATCACCATCAACTTCTCTACTTCTATCTTTGTATCTATCATTATAAAAGTTTCGAGCTTATTTTCTTGCCCTTGGGTTTGAAAATCTGCCAATCTACGATGAAGATACTTTGCCTTTTCTTCAGATTCAATCTCGAATGGTTTGGAAGTAGACCCTTGTGCTGCAATTCCATTCACCTTCCCAACACCCATTGATGTAAATTGCTTTGTAAGTAACCCAATATCTATACGAATCTATACAACCTCTTGTACTACTATATCATTCTTTGTTTCATAAGTATTTATTGCTGCAATAGAACATGTACCATCACCATATTCTGAATCTCTAGTATGTCATTCCCTATTGGTCACAACAATGTAATTTGCATTTCCTATGCAACATCCTAACGAAGATGCATAAATAATCCTATGTAATTTGAAGGATTCTCTCTTGTTCTGGATCAAAAAGGAGTAAGGATTGTCTCTACTCCAAGCACTTGGAATACACCAGTGTATGCCAAAGCAAAAAAAAATTAAAAAATGCGAACTTCACCAATTCAATTCACAACTCAAACCATCTTCCCTGGAAACTGTGCCAAAATTTGATGTCACCCAAAATACAATCCACTTAGAAGTATAATATTGTCGATTGTAAATATAATAACCCAACTACGTCGATCCCACAGGGAAAATATGAACAGTTGCATGACTGTGATGTAATCCACAAGCAGTACAGGAAAGTAAATGGGAGAATTTTAGTGTCAATTGTAAGTAGTCATCAAATCTTGAATGCTTTTAAGTTGTAGACAATATGAGACAAACACTAGGCTTGTGTTTCCCCTGGATTCTCAACTTTGTAAATTTCTCATGATCAACCTGACTATTCTACTATTCTACATGCAAAGTCTACAAAATAAGTATTATCAGCCGCCTTGTGGGCGTGAAGATAAATCTCACCCTTTACTAATTAAGTCTCAGGGCTTCGCCTTGTTTCTCCTTGCTACGAACTCAGTTCACTATCACCTTTTGGGATCAAGTGATTAGATGGATTGCGGGGACTAAAAGGTGGAGGTAAAAGGATCCCAAATCACTATCTTAACTTCTTTTCCCAATCATAAGCTCCCTTATGGGGACAGATGCGAATACGGGTTATCTCAAGTTACTACAACTACTTGAGATTAATTATCATGAAGAATATTAAGATACATGCTGAAATCCTAGAATAGATAAGTCTTACACTTCTTCTACATAGCTAATCCGCTAGGTTCCCACAACCCTAGTTAAAGCGATTACCGAGTCATGTTTATGCAATAAACCATGACTATCAACAAAGAACACATATAATTAATACACAATAATAAGATGAATAAACTCCAACGTCTTTAATTGAATAAAAACCCAAAATCTCAATAGCAATTGTAAAAGAATTGTAAAGTATTGTAATAATATGCAAAAGAGTGTAACCTAATATATATAAACCCTAGGGTATTTATATTATATCAAAATAACATAAAAATCCTAACAAAAATGGGAAATGTTCAGTTATGTCGGCAATCGGTATGACTCATTCTTCACTTATACCAAAATTATTTGAGTTGTACCCTGCCTTCTCGTATACAGTCCAGTGTCTCATCTCCTAAGGCTTTAACTTTCTATTCAACTTACAACTTCTACTTTTGAGTCGTACCTGAGTGTACGACTCGGGTCCTTCACTCGTATCCACCTGAGACTTTTGTCTTTCCAAGCTGTGAAGACAGGTTTGTATAATATTTGACTATATGAGTCATACTCATACTTCCAATTCATATCCTTCTAGACTTTAACTCCTGGTTGTAGCTTTGAATGTTGTTATGCTTACGGTTGTTTTTCATGCTCCGTATCCTCAGTATACGACTCGTATAACTAATTCGTATCTTTTCTTCACTTAGTTTTATTTGGGTCTTGGGTTTGTGTTGCTTACGAGTTATCATACAAATCGTATACCGTGTTTATGACTCATAAGGTGACTCGTATCTTGATCAGACTTGCTCTTTTCAGTTCTTTTCTTCTATTTTCATTCAAATACTATTGTAAACTTATTTTATCTGAAACAAACACAAAAGTTCACTATACCTATGAAAATAGCCTAAGTATCTTCATAAATTCTTGATTTTATACGTTGAAAGAGTCATGTTTCCATGACACAACACTTGAGATACCCATTACGATAAGTCCCTAGTTTGGTTTATGTCAATTATCCTCCTACTGGGAACTCAAACTTAAGCGGGTTCCCAAATCTAACTTGTGATCATGATTTCAGGTATGAGAAAATGGATTGTAGTCATAAATGGTTTGTTGATAGTATATGCTCTAGGCTCAATCTTGAAAGATCCGAATGTGTTCTCTCTCTCTCAAGACACTTCAAGAAAAGAGGTGTCTCACTTTGAAATAGATGATTTTAAGGGACCTGGTCTCTAGGAAATTTATCTCAGAAGAAGCTTCACCAGAATAAATAACATGTGAATCAGAGTCTCTTACGAAATTTGGCTATGTCAAGGAAAAAGGTATCCATGATGAAGTAGGTATATGTTAATCTAACTCAGTATCATACCTTTGAAGGTATATACCCAAGGGAACAACTTTGGAAGGAAACAATTGAAGTAAACACAAGTAGAAAATTCACTCAAAAAGGAAGAGGGACCTGGTCCCATCTCTCAGGTGAGTACCAAAGTAATGTGTCATGAATTTTTATATAATTTTTGTTTAAAAAGGACACTTGTCCAATCTCATATGAACAAAATTTATCAATTTGATTCAAAAGTGAAGATTCACAACCGTTGTCATTAGATGCATCTATTAAAAAAGACAACTCTTAAATGTCAAACAATTATCTTTTTACTTATAAATTCAATTTTTTAAAATTCATTCTCTTTCTAATTAACTCAGAATTTTATCAAAACAGGTCCTTCTTGTTTCCTTCTAAAAAATCTCAAATTTTGTGAAATTCACTCTTCTTCAAACCCCATGAAAGAGTTGTCTTTTGATCATTCTCAATATCTACAAAGTCCATTACTTGTAAGTCCTTCCCATGAGACTCCTGAGACCATAAGTAAAAATAATCCAGTCAAAACTCTAAGCCCCTTTGAATGTTTTATCCTAATAGATAACCTAAACAAAGGTTTTGGGTCTTCAATTGAACAAGAAATTCTTCAAACTGAAGGACCTCTTTTCTCAGAAAAATAGAGTCTTTAAATGACCTTCAAATCTAGGTCCTTTATAAGGATTTGAAAGTTACTAAAATCTTAGATAATTTACAAGAACTTGGTTCTTCTACCATTTTTAAGTCAAACTCTATATTTTCTAACCTGGTTGACAAAGTGATTCTTGTAAAGAAGTCTAATTCTCTTAGTAACATAGATTTGGTAGCTAGGAATTTACTCTTACTTGCTCATAATACCATGGAGAATTCAGATTGTGCAGAGGAGAAAATAACAAAGGAAGATGATAACTTGAAAAATGATGGGGAATTTATATTACCTCCAAATGAGAAAGGTGAAAAGGATGAGGATGAACAACCACTCATTTGGAAAGTAAAGAAACTAAAGGACAATAAAGGAAAGGAGAAATTGATTGGCTCTGATATGTAAGTTACAAGATCTTACTCCACTAGAGGGTCTAAAATGAATTTGCTACCAAATGTAATGAAGAAGAGTAAGTCCTCTACCACTAAAAGAATAAAACTCAGGAAATCTATTGTATAGGAAAATAAAATCTTGAAGTTGTGGAGGTAAGGAAAGATGAGAGAAATGATTATGATATTATCATTGCATCTAAGAAGAAAATAATAGAAGTTAATGGTGATGAAAGGACCAGGTCCTCTGATCCAAAGTCTGGGAATCATGGTGTAAGCAAAAACAAGCATATATATGTAAAAAGAAAGAAAGGCTCTGAGGGACCTGGTCCCAAGAAGAAAAACACTGATGAAAAGAAAAAGCCAAGTGATGATCACAAAAGAGGAAAAAAAGAAATATATGTCAAGAGAAAGAAGGATTGAAAGCCTGAAGACTCCAAAGGTATTGTCATGAAGAATGCTTGATCCAAAAATCTATGAGAAACTTAGGATGGTGGAATAGGTAGAATATATCATGCACAAAAGATAGATGTATTTATTTGAGGAAGCAACACCAATAGTTTTTGAAAATGAAGTAAGAGAATTTTTATATTTAATAGATTTCTCAGATGATGGATTGAGTCTATCTGCACAAATGCAAGGAAAAAATATCAGACTGGATGAAGAAAACTTAGGAGAAATTATGGATGTACCTGTAATAGGTGTGAAGATAGTTGTGAAGAAACAACCCACAACTAAATTCATGATTGAAGCCTCAAGAATAGGTGGGACCTCAATAACTGCTGTAAAGAAGAACTTTCTAAAGAGTGAGTTTCAATTGGTTTTTGAATTTATTTATAAGTTCCTGCTACCAAGATCAGAGAAAAAAATAATCGCCTCTGGTATTGATCTATTTCTAATCAAATGCCTGAGTAAGTTTGAGTTAATGAGTCTGGCTCCTCTAATAATAAAGTATACGCACAAGGTGGTTCAAGAAAAGGAAGAAAGGAATGGTATGCCATATGGCTACTTGTTGAACAAAGTCTTGAATTATTTTAGAGTGATAGGGAGTAAGGGAACACCAAGAACAGCCAAACAAAAGATCAGTCTATCTACACTACTGGAAAACAGGTGTACTAAAGAGAAAATGGGAACTGTATCCTAAGTGTCTGAGCTACTGGATGCTCAAGAAAGCTCAACCAAAAGAAATGGAGTAATTGAGGATTGTTCTAGCAACAAAAGACACTGAAATAGTGCATCTGAAACTACAAAATCAAAAGTTGTCTCAAAAGGACCTAGCGCTGCTAAAGAATTAGCAGCATAAAACGCAAAGCTCAAAGGAAAAATTGCAGAGTTGACTGGTGAAGTCCAAAGCTGAATGCTGAAGTAAAAGCTCTCACCAAACAATTGTTGGTGCTCATACTACTGTAGCTGATAGAATAGACATGTTACTAAAATCACTCTCCCCTAGAACCTTTTACCTGAATCCCATTGTGTCAGTATCATGAGTTAGTTTTAATTTTCTTTTCCTATAGTGGTCTTTACAAATAGTTGTTTTATAAATTTTTGGTACATTGTACTGGTACTAATCTTGCTGGATAATGAATGAATTTCTTCTTGATTACCTCATCTGTTTTCTTTACTTTAAAGTTGTTCTTCATGTTAGTGTTGCTCAGTGCTCATGAGTTACTTAGCCTGTACTTATCTTTATTTATGGTTTACTGTTAATACTTTTCAATAATGTCAAAAGGGGGAATACTAACTTCATGTGTAAGGACCAAGTGTTATGAATGTAATGTGCAAGGACCAGGTACCATATAGTGTGTATGTGTGCTCATGTATGGTATATGTTGATAGGGGGAAGTAAGTGATGTGCTAAGTGAATGCTAAGGCACAGTAACTAGGGGAAGCAAATGTGCTTAGAAGTTTTGCTACAAATAGAAATAAGGGATCAGGTCCCTGGTTGAATAATAGAGGAAGCATGATGATAGGGGGAACATTATCTTTAGGTAGTAATCACACTGATTAAATGTAATGGATGTGAGTCGATGCTCAAAGCTGTATGGTTGGTTTGTCATCATCAAAAAAGGAAAAAATTTCTATATGTAGTTTTGATGATGAGCAACTAACTGGAAGGGACCATCTCCCTATATGTGCAAGGTATAGTACAACTGGCAGGCATTGTCTGCAAAGTTTTATCCTCTTGTGTAACAAACTTGCAGGTGTTATTTTGTACTGATTAGGATAACTTGTCCAATGATCTTTCAGACCTAATCATCACTCATCTATAAAAGAAAAAGAGATGCCTCTTCATCAAACATTTTTTTACAATTAAAAAGGTGAAGAGGGGCAGCAAAAACCCCATTTCAACACTACTTAAGTTCTTAGCTGATTATGTGTGCTTAAATAGAAGTTATTCTTGAGTGAGTTCTGATTTGTAAATGAATTACTCATGTTATAAGAGTAATGTCTTGTTCTTTTATTGAGAGAGGTACTTAATAGAGTTTATTAAGTTTTGATACTGATTAGAGTTAATCAGCGAAGAGAGTCCTTAACAGAGTTACCAAGATAAGCTTGTAGTAGAGTTACTACAAGCAAAAGGAGCCTAGAGGTAGGCTGAAATCTAGACTATAATTAGGAGGTTGATTATAGTGGATTTCTTTAGTGCTTGTGAGGACAAGCCAAGGTTTTTCCCTTCCTAGGTTTCCACATAAAATTTTGTGTCTGGTTACTTTCCTGTACCGCCTTAATTTTCTAGCACCTCATAGTTGCTTCATTGTTCTATAGCTTGTGATTAACTCTGAGGGCCCTGGGCCCTGGTTGGGTAGTGCAACCCTCAAGAGTTCCAACAATTTTTATCTATGAGATGTTCTATAACTATTGCCTTAGAGGCATAACTTCGCCCAAGACTTTCAAACAACAACTTACGCCCCATAAATAAAAGTTGATACTACCTCACTGTGTTTGATTTATGAGATACTCTATAACTCTTGCCTTAGAGACAAGATTTATCCAAGGATGATCAAACAACAAGTTATGACCCATAGATAAGAGTTGACATACTATATTGTGTATTGATTGATGAGATGTTCTATAGCTCTTTCCTTAGAGTCAAGACTTAGGCCAAGGATTTTTAAATAACAAGTTATACCTCATGGATAAGAGTTGACACTGTCACATTGTGTCTTGATTTATGAGATATTTCATAAATCAAATACTTTTAATAACAAGTTATGCCTCATAGGAAAGAATTGACACTACCACATTGTATCTTGATTTTATGAGATGTTTTATAACTCTTGCCTTAAAGGCAAGACTTAGCCCAAGGACTTTCAAACAACAAGTTACGCCCTATGGGCAAGAGTTAACACTATCATATTGTGTTTTGATTTATGAGATATTCTATAACTCTTGTCTTAGAGGTAAAAATTAGCCCAAGAACTTTCAAATAACAAGTTACACCCTATGGGCAAAAGTTGACAATACCACATTGTGTCTTGATTTATGAGATGCTCCATAAATCATGCCTTATAGACATGACTTAACCCAAAGACTTTTAAAACAACAAGTTACGCCCAATGGGCAAGACTTGACACTACCATATTATGTCTTGATTAATGAGATGTTCTATAACTCTTGTCTTAGAGAAAGACTTATTCCAAAGGACTTCAAAAAACAAGTCACACTCTTAAATTTACTTCGATGTCAAATAAAGACGATCCTGTTTACGGATTATCCAACTTTCTTCTCATTAGCAAAATATAATAGAAGTTGAGAAAAAATAACAAAGCAAAAAAATTAAAGATTGAAAAAAGAGAAAAAAAAAAGAAGAAAATAAAGGTTATAAAAGGTGAAGCACAAAAAATTTAAAAAAGAAATAAATAAAGATTGAGAAACACAAACACGAGAAGAAAAAATAAAAATAAACTTTGAGAAAAATTAAAAAAAGAGAAATGATAAAAATAAAAAATAAAAAAAAGTAAAGGTTGAGACAAACGAATTAAAAAAGAAAAAAATAGAAATGAAAAATAAATAATGTTTGAGAAAAAAATAGAGATCGAGACAAATGACTTAAAACAAGAAAAAAAGAAAAATAAAATCAAGAAAAAATACAAAAGAGAAAAAAAAGAAATAAAAATAAAATTTGAGAGATAAATGAGCACAGAAAGTGTAAAAATATTTGAGGTTCAAAGAGGCAAAAATATACTTGTACTATACATAAAATGGAAGGTAGACTAGTCTTTACAGTTTTTTATTACAGGAGATAAAAATACAAAGCCACCCTCTACGGGGTCCATCCCATGTAGTTTTCTGACATATATTAGTCACTCAAATAAAATCCAAATCAATACTAATGGTAATAAAAAAATTTGGGTAGACTACAGAAATGGATGGTTGGGGCTTTATTTTTGGCCCCCATAAGAAAAGTCCTACAAAACTAGTTGATTTCTTTTTTATGTATATGATAAATACTTATTAGCCCTCTATACCTCAAATATTTTAAAAACTGTCATGCTCATTTATCTTTCAACTAATATTTTTTTTTTCTCTTTTTTATTTTACTTTGACTTTTAATTTTTATATCTTTTTTTAATTTTTTTCTCAACCTTTACTTTTTTTACGTTTCTCTTATCGACTTTTTTTTAAAATTGTTTTCTTTGATTTTTATATTTTTCTCGGCTTTTATTTTTTGTTTTGTCTTTTTTTCCTTTTCTCCTTTCAACTTCTATTTAAAAAAAAAATCTTTATTTTTTCTTTTTCTCAACTTTTATTTTTTGTTTTCTCTTTTCTTTCCATCATTTTTTCTTTTTCTCCTCTCAACTCCCTATTTTTTTCTCTTTTTTATTTTTATTTTCTTGATGTTTATTCTTCATTTTTTCTTTTTTCTTAATTTTTATTATTTTTGTTTATCTTTTCTTTGATTCCTTTAAAACAACAATTTACGACTCATGGACAACAATTGACACTACCCAATGTGTCTTAATTAATTAGATCTTCTATAAATTTTGACTTAGAGGTAACACTTAGCCTAAGGACTTTCAAACTACAAGTTACATCACATGGGTAGGAGTTGACACTACCATGTTGTGTATTTAGTTATGAGATATTTTATAACTCTTGTCTTGGAGGTAAAATTTAATCTAATGACTTTCAAATAATAAGTTATGCTCCACGGGCAAGAGTTGACACTACCATATTTTGTCTTGAGTTATGAGATGCGTTGTAACTCTTGCTTTAGAGGCAAGACTTAGCCCAAGAACTTTTAAATAATAAGTTACACCCCATGGGTAAGAGTTGACACTGTCACATTGTGTCTTGATTTATGAGATACTCTATTAATCTTACCTCATATGCAAGACTTAGTCCAAGGACTTTCAAACAACAAGTTACATATAATGGGCTAGAGTTGACACTACCAGATTGTACTTTGACTCGTTAGATGCTCTATACCTATTGCTTTAGAGGTAAGACTTAGCCCAAAGACTTTCAAATAACAAGTTATGCCTCAGACGCAAGAATCAGGCACAAGAACATTCAAATGACAAGTTATACCTCATGGGAAAGAGTTGACACTGCCACATTGTGTCTTGATTTATGAGATGTTCTATAACTCTTATCTGAGAGGCAAGACTTAGCTCAAGAATTTTTAAACAAAAAGCTATGCCTATAGGTAGGAGTTGACACTACCACATTGTGTCTTAATTTATGGGAAGTTCTATAACTCTTGCCTCAGAAGTAAGATTTAGCTCAAGGACTTTCAAACAACAAATTACGCCTAAGGCTAGAGTTGACACTACCACATTGTGGTTAATTTATGAGATATTCTATAACTCTTGCCTTAGAGGCAAGACTTAACCCAAGAACCTACCAAAAAGATAAGTTATTCTTCATGGAAAAGAGTTAATACTACTTCATTATGTCATAATTTATAAGATACTTTATAACTCTTACCTTAGAGGCAAGACTTAGCTTAAGTATTTTCAAACTACAAGTTATGCCCTACGATCAAGACTTGACACTATCACGTTGTACCTTGATTTATGAGATATTTTATAACTCTTGCATTAGAGGCATGAATTATCCCAAAGGTCATTCAAACAACAAGTCACACCCTTAAATTTACTTCAATGCCAAAGAAAGAAGACATTCTTTGCAAATTATCCAACTTTCTGTTCTTTAGCAAAATATAATAGGAATTGAGAAAAAAGAAAAGAAGAAAGAAAAAAGAAAAAACATAAATATTCAAAAAAAAAAAAAAGGAAGAATAAAACATAAAAGAAGATAAAGATTGAGAAAAATAATTATGAGAAAAAATAAAAATAAAGTTTGAGGAAAAAAAACTACAAAAAAAATAAAAAAAATAAAGGTTGGGACAAATGAATAAATAAGAAAAAAATGAGAAATGAAAAATAAATAATGTTTGAGAAAAAAAATGAAAAAGAGAAAAAAATAAAAAATAAAGGTTGAAACAAGAAAATAAAGAGAAATAAAAAAATAAATAATGTTTGAGAAAAAAAATAAAAAAGAGAGGAAAAAAATAAAAAAATAAAAGAAAAATAAAGATTGAGAAAAGAAGACAAAAGAGAAATGAAAAATAAATAATGTTTGAGGAAAAAAAAAGAAAAAGGAGAGGAAAAAAAAATAAAGGTTGAGACAAATGAATTAAAACAAGAAAAAAAAATGAAAAATGAAAAATTAAAAATCAAGGAAAAATAAAAAGAGAGAAACAAAAAGAAGAAAAAATAAAAATAGAAGTTGAGAGGCAAATGAGCATGAAAAATGAAAAAAATATTTGAGGTGTAGAGGAAAAAAAGATGTACGGTTTCTATACATAAACAAAATGAAACACTAGTCTTTAACGACTTTTTTGTAGGGAATAAAAAACAAAGTCACCCACTATGGAGGCCAGTCCATGTACTTTACTGAAAATATTTAATGAAAACACTAGGAATGATTAATGTTGGATATCTATTCTTTAGTTTTGCATAAATAAATAATTTTTTTTTTTTTAATATTTGGTCATGTAATTAATACTTACTAGACTTATTTTAGTATAACTTAATATTTATAAATTATGATATTTTTATTAGTATAACTTATTAATATGCAATATTTATGTTATACAATTTTATTATTATTTTTTGTTGAATATTTTATAGTCATAACTCATTTCATATTTCATGTAATTTTCTTAAGAAACACTTAAAAGATAGTTACATCTTGTTAGGACTAAAGAAATATTTGAAACACAAGTTAATTATATGTTTCTTTGAAGACTTTAATGCAAAAAAACTGAAAAAATCTGAGAAATTCAAAAAAGCCAAGGTTGAAAAACCTAAAAATTAAAAATCCAACTAAAATAATTTAATTTGATATTTAAAAAATCGAATCGGTCCAATCATGTAACACCTTACTTTTTACTTTTTAAAGCTTCTTCGTGATCCAACAGTTACTAGTATGTATATGCTATTTTTACTCGTGGCCAAAAAAGAAAGGTGAATTATTTACTACGACCTCTAAGCTCTTGCAATTTTCAGGAAATTCCCCTTTTATTTCAAAAGTAACAATTATATTGGAAAGAACAAATCATATCGTTTTGCTGATATGGAACAATTAATATAAAAAGAACCCCCAACTTATAAAGATTGAGACAAATGAATGGCTAATTGTGTAGACTTCAAAAATTTAGCAATTAATGCTGTAATTTGGACTCATCACCTCACCATTAATGCTGTAATTTGGAAAGTGATTAGCTATTTGATTGCAGATTTGGTTCTACTTCCCACTATAGTAATGCATCATTAAGGAGTTTAAATGTAAATAATCTCTCGAAGGCATTATAATTAATTAAGAAATTCGGATTTTAACTTCTATATTTCACTTGATTTTCATCCAATAAGCTTTCCGTTGTGATGCTGGACTAGCTGTACATGTTTCTGTCTCACCTCCTTAAAGTCTTTCTACTTTCAAAATCTTTTTTTATTCTGATTTAGAGATTTGCTTCTTGTAATTTATAATCAAATAGTCAGGTCTTTTTCTTTACGAAAGAATCCAAAATAGTGATAAGTAGGAAAGATCACTTTCTCAAGTGATCATATGGTATAGAGTAGTAATACCATTTATGAAAATGCAAAGGTGGAAAAAGGGACAGTGCAACAAGGACCAATCTGAAGGACCACCTTCTTGCACAAGGGCATTTATCAAGAGAAAGTTCCATCAGGTTTCAAATAAACATGAAGGGGCTGTTGCTAAGGTTAGATATTTTACTAGGTACTATTCTTTGGCTGTTTTCTCTGGCTAATTAATTACCTCTTGCAAAATGTGTTGCAGGACAAGGGCAGCGAAAATTCATCCAAGTGCAACAGTAAGTCGCTATTTTCTACATGTTATGCATTTAACATCTCAATTTGGAGGATCAAACAACAATTTATTTTAATTCGTACTTGGGATTCTATCAGGTAAACCAACGAAGTTGCCAAAAAAACGTATACTATAACTTATTCTCGACGTGCTGCAAAGGTCAGTATTCATCCTCAAATATGATTGTGCTCAGTATCCTTCCTCAAATTAGATTAACCGTACAATAAGGAATACATTTTTAATATCTTACTACTTTGTTGGTGTGTTTTTTCATTTTTTGCTGTTAGGAGGGACACCCATGAAATATTTGCAGAACCACTTGATCCCATTGAGGTTTGATCTTATGATTGGCTTCGGGTTTTGAAGGTCCTGTCTTCTTACTGACTCACATCTTCTGTTTCATTAAGGTGGAAGATTACTATGAAATCATTAAAGACCCTATGGATTTTGGTACAATGAGGGCTAAGCTTCATGAAGGAATGTATCAGAATCTCCAACAGTTTGAGGTCTGCTTTTCCCCTAAATTGTCATTTCTCTATTTACACCACATTTTTACGCTTGATTGGGCCTTAATGTTCATTATCTTATCTGGTAATCTTTTTCTTTTCCCTTTAAGTCAAAGTGGACTGGGATAAAATTTGATCAAGTTGTGTCAGCCCTTCTATTTCTAGGAAACATTAAGAAACTACTGAGCCTGTTGCGAATTTTAGCAGCATCTGAGCCTTCAATCACCTCTCATGTTTGTGCAATGTATGATTTGTTAACACAACCATCAATCATGAATTTCCAAGAATTTTCCTACATATAATGTCTATTGAAGTTTTATAAACTATCTGCAGTATAACTTGCTAGATGTACTCTGATCAACTATATATGCATGTGTTCATTTTTATGATCACAGATTAAGAAGTATGACGTGCACTGGGCTGGTCTTTTTCTTTTTTAAAGATTATGAAGTATGACCTTTGGTCTGAATAATCTTGAATACTTGAAAATGTGCAGCTCTCATTTCTAAAGTCAGAACTCTATTGTGCGTGTAGCTTAATCATCTTTTCAAACTCATGATTCTGCAGCATGATGCATTTCTGATTCCAAAAAATGCGATGCATTTCAACGCCTCTGGTACTGTCTATTTCAGACAGGTAATTTGATACAATCCTTACGGAATTTGATTTTTACAAGTATCACGACAACCAACAATTCGTAACGAATTTTACCGATTTACAGGCTCGTGCTATATACGAACTAGCTAAGAAAGTATTTCATGTCCTAAAAACTAATCTCGAAAACTTGGAAGTGGAATTTCCGGTAACCAGACGAAGATCGATGAGGATATTGCAAAATAAAGCCAGGGATACAAGACACTCTCAAGGTGTCCTATCAGATGGTGCCATTGATGTTTCTTCCAAGAATATTGGACTTGGCTCAAGTGTTCCATGAACACATAGGAGAAGCAGCAAAGAAAGACCACCATTATTCACCAAAGGTCCCGTTGACAGTGCTTTCTTATTTGGTAAGACACTGAGATTTATACGTGTTTCTTTGCTTATCAGGTATCTATGAAAAGGTATACTCTTGAGAAGTATTCAAATGGGAAAAGTAAGTAGTATAATTCTTATTCCTGGTTCTTCACTGTATTTAAACAGGTACTTCACTGTATTTAAACAGGTAGTAGACATGGTCAAACGTTGTCTTCCCTTGATGCTGGTCGTCATTGTACATATGAATTTTGCAGGCCTTCGCCTTTCCGTGAGACTAGCTCATTTATGTGTAACAAGAATCTCCAGTCACTAATTCTCGTAAGTTCTTCTCTCCAGCTTGCTTCCTTTAAAGCCCAAATCACAGTATTCAGCCCCCTTGATGTGCAGTTTATTTGGAGAGTATTTGTCTGTCACGTATTTTATATTAGGCTACAACGTACAAGAATAAAATGTATGAGCATTACGACAATATTTGATTTTGTCATTTGTAGAACAGGAACGCTAGTTACAGAGAGAGCTTGATGTCATTGGCCAAAGATTTAGGACCAACAGTGCTAAGGAAGATGAGACATGCAAAATAGCTGGTATGAGCAGTCAGAAAGGCCCCTTCCCTCATCCAGAAAATTCAGAGAAGAAAAGTACATCAATTTTGTGCTACAAAAGGAATGTTCATAAAGTAAGAGAAGAAGGGGGCAAGAAAACTCAAAACAGAAGTGAGGGCAGGGAGAATAACTTGGCCTCTCATATCTCTACTAATGGGGCATCTGGAGATACAAAGAAACTCTGCAGAAGAAGTGCTAAGGTGGAAGAAAACAAAGTTCTGCCAGTTGTACTAGCTCTAGAGCAATCTCATTCAAGTCTATCCGAATTGAAGTGGAGAAACAAGAAGAGTTCCAATTTGACATCACATATCACACAATCACAAAGCAAGATCACGGAGTTCAACGTCACTGGGAAAATTCCAGATCAAATCGAAAATAATAGCTCCGGATCAAAGCACGAAAACAAAGCAGTTATTTGTGATCAAAACAAGAACATTGGAAGCAGTAGCAATCAAAGTTTTCTTGAGCCAAAGAGCAAATATTCTGAGTTGAAATTGAACAAGGCAATTCCTGTAGTGCCATTTCAAGCAAGAGCTAGCTCCAGATTTATTTTTGATATGCCATTCTTGCAAGAAAAGCTAAATCAAATGAATCCAGCAGGAAAAAATGACATGCCACTGGTCAAAAAATGACAATAACCATGCCGTCTTTCATTTACAATAGTCATTCATCATATCATTCATTAGACACTGACTTGGCCCTTCAGCTCTAAGTTAGCATGAACAAATGCTGTTAATTTCGCCGAAGTACATTGGTTGCTGGATGATCTTCTATCATGTACAACTTATAGTACATTGAATTAATCTTTGTAATAACTTAAAATCATTGCATCAGTTATAAGCAAGCAAAGCCTCTCTTTTTTCCTGTTTATCTTAGTACTACCGTATTTGGTTTTGGTTGGTCCTAAATTTGCAGGGAGAACGATCGTGGCACGACTCAAGTCTACACCCTAGGTGAGACTGGCACTCGGAACCACAAGTGACCCCAAGCGGACCCTTAGTATGGCATATCTATAGAACAATATAACTATCAAAACTGAAGCGGAAGATATGAAACATAATAAACATGGGCTACTGTCTTGAAAGAGAGCTTGATAGATCATAAACTGAAAACATTTGAAAGACTACCAATTACTACATACTATTGTCTGTAGAAGCCTCTAACACTGAAACAAGAAAGTTAACCCGGACAAGGCCCCTTGATACCTTTAAATAAACAACTATCTAAATCTATCTAGGAAATAGAAATGAACTGAAACTAGGTCCTCTGCACGCAAAGAGGACTCACCAACAGCAGGATGTAGGAGCTATTGGAGTGTCTAGCAATGAGCCTGACTCTTGGCACTAGAATCTACATCATGAAAATATTTAGCACAAAAGGAGTGGTCAAGACATTGGAATGTATTGATATGCAAGATAAAAGTCTTATTAGGATAAATACAACATATCTAGAAAGCTTTAAAACTGAACAAGATCAATATACAGAAAATAACTAGAAATAAAAGGAATCAAAGCTGAAGCATGAGATAAAATCCTTCAAAATAAATATTCAAAACTGATGATAAAAATTATTGTCTTTAGGTTGAAGGTGTGGAGAACGCAAATTAGGGTAGAAGGTTAGTGGGTAGGAGTGCGTCCTTACTAGTGGGAAGGCATGCTTTGTTTGTAGTTGTGCTTATAGTCGTACTGTTATGCGTGTGTTTGTAGTTTCTTATTTGTGGTGTTTTGGTGATGCATGGAATTACAGATAGATAGTTTATATTATCACCCTATGGGTGTATTGTTTCTTTTATTATCTAGCGGTGTTTTATCCAGTTTTGTTTTGAGTTTTTTTGTTTTAATGCTTGTTGTACCGTTATTTTTCCTGAGCCGAGTTTCTATCGGAAACAACCTCTCTACTTTATCTGAGATAGTGGTATGGATTTCATACACTTTACCCCCCAAACCTCACTCCGTGGGAATACACTGGGTATGTTGTTGTAAGTCGAAGTTGAACCATATCTAAAGTTACATATCTGAAAAGTCATCATATCTTTATCTGTATAAGTGATCAAATTAATTCAAATTATAAAATGATGTAAAGTGCTTTAAGTGGGGAGTTTCTTACAACCGACATTCATCATGCGACCTCATGATCTCCAAAGTCTAACCTAGATGGAAGAGCTGCTCTAAACCTTGCCAGGCTATAGATTCTATCTATCTATCTGGATCCACTAATGAGCTTCTAAGGCTAAGAGAAGTCAACCAACTTGCGGTGCGATCCTTAATTCTATGGTGATGACATAGTTATGGGACATGTGTTATTTGAACCAATGTTGATACACGAATGACCAAGGAAGACACAAAAACCACACACCAAAACAGTCCACTCTTGACAGCCAACAATCCCAAACTATATTAACAATAATAGGATGAAGAACAACAACATTATAACAACAAAAACAATACGGGTTACATTACAAGACACTACTAACGGTTACAACAAAATAAAGATAGAAAGATAGACAAATGGATGCTAAAATCCTAAGAACCCAAGAGATTATTCCACTCTTGAACCCTTAACACTACACACCACTATCACCTATCTCTTATAATTGACACAAGAGAGGCGTCCACCACCCAAGCACCAATGTATCAAGCAAAATGCAACACACAAATGATTCCACACTTGTGCAATGCCTTAGTTTTGGTTGGACTCTCTCTCATTCTAAAAGAAGTGTTCTTTCAATAATAATAATCAACTAAAGAACTAGAAACCCTATAATGTTCTATTTATATTACATTACAAAATAAGAGACAAAAGACTAAAAGGTCTTTTCATTAATAGGCTCCAAACCGCCCATTGAGTGCACTTTAGGGGCGGGTTTGGGCCTTTTTCACACTTGGGCTTGTGTACCCTTTTAGGTGATCTTTAAAATACTCAAAAAGTGGCCAAGGTCATGATCATACTCGTATCATCCTCTCCATTTTGAGAGGAATTTTCCCACAAATTCATGACCTCACCTCTTTTACAATGGCACTTCACAATCTCCTTCATACGGCTACATATCTTCTACATCTTCCTCGCCTTGCATTTTAACCTCTTCTTGCTCTCCATCTTAAGGCTTTCCATCAACCTCAGCCGATTCAATTACTACTTCTTCCCCAAGATAGTACAATTTTCCCTCCTTTAGGATCACGTTCCTCCGGTTTGGGCACTCACTAGCCTTATGCCCCCACCCTTGGCATTTGAAGCATTGAAATCCCTTGGAATTGGAAGTGGAAATTGGTTTACCTTCATACCTAGTGGCCTATTTTGAGGTAGCCTTGGTGCTCTCGGTTTGGACAACCCTGAATGAGTTCTCTTTGATCTCCCTTTCAACCTCCAATGTTGCTTAGAAGATGCCATAAATGGTGTCGAACGTATGAAGTGTTATGCGAGTGAAGATGTCCTTGTTTAACACGACTTTGAAGCTCATGATGTCATGACTTACTTGTTCTCTTCGATGATCTAGTTTCAATATTAATTGTTGAAATTTGTCATAGTAAGCCATGACACTCTTGCTCCCTTGCCTCAAATTGTATAATTTGGCAAGGATCTCATGTCTATAAGTCTCGAGCAAGTATCTTTACCACATAAGGTTCTTCAACCGAAACCAAGGAGGAGGTTGTCCCCCAATCATCTCATTCCCAAACCATTTAACATACTCCCACCATATATTAGCATACCCTTCAAAGTGATCTATAGAATAACAACTTTTCTTTTCTTCGGTGAGATCATTAAGTTGGAAGATCTTGACATAAGATGACTCCCATGCAAGGTAGGCTTCGGGATCACTCTCACCTTTGAAAACGGGAAGGGTCACTTTGATGGAATTGAGACCTACATCTTAGTTTGGATGGCTATCTCCCACCTCTTTGCCTAACTCCCCATGTATACCCCTCATTATTTCTTCCCTCAAGTAAACATCATTATACGGACCATAACCATCATATTGTCTTCCTCTACCATAGCCCTCAACATGGATAGGTCTATTTGGGTTAAGTGGAGCTTGTAGTGGCGGGATTGTGTTTGGATAGTGAACTCTTTGGTCAAGTAGAGTTTGGATGAGAGGGTTCGGGTTTGGTGTTAGTATTTGGGTTCTAAGCCCTTTTTGTTGGACTTGGTGAAGTGGAGGATGGTTTGGTCTATCTTGTTCTCGGCTTCGGGAGTAAAGATTGGTTGGATTTATGGCAATTGGTGGATATAGCATTTGGTGCAAGGTCTCGGGAGTATTAGTTGGGGAATTGTTTTGAGGGGTGGAAGGTTGACTCATTTGGCTTTCCACACGTTCTAATCTCCCACTCATTGATGCCACATCCATATCTAATTTCTCAAGACCCACATTCAACCTAGCCACATCTCGGGACATAGTTTCAAGGCGAGCCAAAATGAGATTGATGGCATTATTGTCCATTGTTTGAGCGTTTGAAGCCTCCAGTTCCATTTTGGTTGTACGAAAAATAACCCTTCAAGTTATGGTCCAACAAGACACCCAATCAGTACACAACGTCACACACAATAATACAATACAAATCCTACAAAAAAAACACGTTAGTTCGAAACAACCTCCCACAATGAGATCCCACCTTTAAGTTTCTTCAAACTCAAGCTCAACAATGGTGGATGGCTCAAATAACCTCCAATTTAGATCAAATTCAAATCCTATACTCCAATAGTGTTAGAGAACACAAATTTAACACTAAAAACACAAGAAAAACACAAAATCAAAAACTCAAAATTTAACCTAGAGTCAAAAACGGGTTTAGTATTTTTTTTTAGGGGATTTTCAATTTTGATACTTCTTTTTTTGTTGGGATTTTCAATTTCTAGACTGTAATAGTGTTAGGGAACAAGGATCTAACACTAGAAACACACAAAACACACAAAAATCAAGTTTTTTGAAAGACCCTAAAAACGTGAACAATAACTTGTTTTTCTTCTTTTTTAATTTTTATTTTATTTTCAAGATAACAATCCCAACATTGATTTTGTTGGAACAAAGTCAAACCTTTCTCTGATACCAAATGATACAAGAATGACCAACAAAGACACCAAAAAACAAACCAAAATAGTCCACTAGTCAAGAAAACGTGGACCTTTTTTTATGACCACACTCAGATTCAAGAACAACGACAAGAACACAAGAGAATAAGGTGTTTAACACCTATTGGCAGCCAACAATCCTAAATTATATTAACAATAATAGGATGAAGAACAACAACATTATAACAACAAAAACAATACGGGTTACAATACAAGACACCACCAACGGTTACAACAAAATAAAGATAGAAAGATAGAAAAATAGATGGTATAATCCTAAGAACCCAAGAGCTTATTCCACTCTTGAACCCTTAACACTACACACAACTATCACCTATATCTTACCATTGACACAAGAGAGGCGTCCACCACCCAAGCACCAATGTATCAAGCAAACTGCAACACACAAATGATTCCACACTTGTGTAATGCCCTAGTTTCGGTTGGACTCTCTCTCACTCTAAAAGAGTGTTATTTCAATAATAATAATCAACTAAAGAATTAGAAACCCTAAAATAGTCTATTTATACTACATTACAAAATAAGAGACAAAAGATTAAAGGGCCCTTTCATTAATGGGCTCCAAACCGCCCATTGAGTGCACTTTAGAGGTGGGTTTGGATGTTCTTCATACTTGGGCTTGTGCACTCTTTTAGGTGATCTTCAAAATACTCAAAAAGTGTCCAAGGTCATAAATTGTACTCGTATCACATATCCTCTTGGTGCTCAGTAATTCTCTTAAAACTATCTTTATATTCATATATGAGCATAAACTTATGTGAAATCTATCTAAAAGCACGGGTATAGGACTGACACGACCCAAACCAGGGCCTTGTCGTAATGGACATCCGAGACCACCCTAGATACCCAATCCAACCTCCAATTATATACCCTGATTCGGATGAATTATGAACATATAACAAGATAAAGTGATTATCAACTCAAAGACTTTGGGATAGGTCCATGACCATTGCCAACCTGAATAACTCTAACCATCCAAAGCCAACCAACAACCATAACCAAAATCAAAACAATAACCAAGTCCATATCCATAACATAATAAAATAAAACAATCACAAATCAAATAACGTCATACAGTATCATCCCCAATACTAATACCAATACCAATGCTAAGTCTGACACCACTGTCGACATCGCTCATACCAACCCATAGTAATTCCACAAAGCCTCTATCCAAAATCAAAATAACATCTGGTCGTGACATGACCCTGACCATATCCAAAACCATTGTCCAAGCCTAACTAACAAAAACATAAGAAACTAAGACTAGAAATAGAGCCTTCAAGAATATGAAAGCTCACCACTTCAAGTCAACACAAGTTGATCTCGAGTCCAATCACTGAGTAGGAGGTGTAGTCTGACTAACATCTGCATCGCATGGGGATACATCATCGAAGACGGTTAGTGGTTGGAGCGCTAGCATGTAACTCAAGATAAGGATAAAATAGTGCCAACAATTTCAAACAAATCAATCAATACATATACTAATGTAATACATACATATACATAGATATTTATACCATGCCAGGATAGGAAACAAGATTAACATGAACTTTAAAATCATTAACCTGGGTTGTGTAGCACGACCTTCATAGAACAAGGCACCCAAGGGCTATATAGGACCAGCTCTTCCCTAGATGGAAGGCCCCCAGCGCGTGTAGCCATACGTACTAGAGAATCTGTATATGCCTTTATGGGGGACTCAAACCTCCTGACATAATCAAGGTGACTTAAGCACCATCACATGTATTATAGGGGACTCGAACCTCCCATTCATATATTTATTTGGGGGACTCAAACCACCCGATCTTAAGATACCTGCACCGGCTAGCGCGGTTTCCAGTGTTAGTCCTTCGAACTCTATCTTCACGGCCGATCTACACATCCCGCTTTAAAGCCTAATTTAAAACCATCATTCTATATACACAACCATTTAGTCCATTACTTACCAAAGGCACTTTGTTGGTATCGTCATACCAGCACTACTTGCAAGTATACTACATGTCATTACCATTATAAATCAACCATTCATTCAATTAACTTTGGGACTTGAACCTATCATCTAACAAAGACACCTGTTTAATTTATAGTTTAGGGATGCGAAACCATTGTCTAACAAAGACATAAATCAAGTTAATATTTAGAGACTCAAACCCATTTAACAATTTAAAATACCAAGGATACAATTTAGCATATCACATGGCCAACAAGGCCTTTACAAAACCACTTATCAACCATTTATATTGATTAGGACAATGCCTTAGTTCAAAAAATCATTAGCATGTGACTAGTTTATTCTTTTAGGCATTTTCACAAACACTTTGTGGGTATACTATATCAATACCAAAATCAAGGTAAAAACCATCAAGTTTAGGGTAACCCATGATCCATTTGTTAAACCACAATCACCAAGCACCCATATGTGCAAACCATCACCAAAAACATGTATAAACATAAGTTAGATCAAGAGTAAACGATACTCAATCATATGCAACAAAACCCTCAATTTGGTTTTCAAAACCTCCAATTAAGAATCTTAATCACACTTTAAATCACATGATATTTAACAACTAACAATGAGGTAGGAGTCACATGCCTTATTCAAGAAGATTCACGAAAGAAACTTGACTCTTAAGCCTCAAGATGATCACTTTTGAAGAACCCTAGCCCCAATCTTCAAGAAAAAGTTTAAAGAGGGTTTGTCGAGTGTTTGACCTTTTAATAGTGGGTTATGAGAGGCCAAAACATGTTTTAAGATGTGGGTACTTAAGGATTTTGGGGTGGGAAATGTACGAAATACCCCCATCTTAAAATCTAAGAACACACACGAAGGAGGGTACGACCCATCCCCCTAACCATACCCTAGGGTATAAGTGGTACACTTACCTCATACCCTAGCATCATCTTGGACCCTCCATACTGACCAACATACGAACACACATGAATAACTCATATCCTAATATATGAGAAGTACCCTATAAACCGTACCCTAGATAGATTACTTTGGACAAGACTTAGGTCACCATACGACTTAGCAACATACCATTCATACCCCAACAAATGACTAGTAAGGTGTTCAATCGTACCTTGGACGGAAACTAACCCAACCACACTGATTTACATACAAGAGGAGGTGCCCTAAATTGTACAACATCATACGAATAGTACCTCAAGTCGTATAATGTCCAGAAGCTTCAATGTTTAAGAATTTTTTCTAAGGGTCAAAAATCAAGATGTTTCAACTTTGCTCAAAATCACCTGTTCTATGAATTTATACTCAATCTTTGAACTTTAACATGACTAAAATTTCTTTAAACATTCTTTGTGACATAAGTTTATCCTTTTCGGATTTCATTTAAAAAAATTGTTTAGACCTTTTTAAAAACTATTTCAAAAAATCCGAGACTATTTTAAAATAATTTAAAAAAAATTACAAAGTCGCCACTTGATTTTTATAGGAAATATCAAGAAAACTTTTAGGAATTTCAAGATTCAAGAAACAGAAATGAGAGAAACTAAGGGTTAAATTAACACCCTAAGAAGGTTTTGAAGGCGCTTAGGAGTGTCCTTTTGAAAAAGGTTTACCAAATAATATTTGACGAACTTAAGAATGACTAATTTTGTAAAAGCTAGATTTTATAAAAGATATCAAAATTATTAACTAAGAGAACCATGTTTGTTTTGATTGTTTCTTAAAATGTATTCTATGGTATGGTTTAATTTCATGGTTTGGTAATCATGAAAATCCTCACTTTATGTAACCAGCGATTTGGTGGTATCCCATGGTTTGCTTTTTTTTTTTTCCAATTATGCCCTTATTTAATATTATATAATTATATTTTACCCTTTATATTATTTAAATCCACCTCCTACCCCTCCCCTCCCCTCAAAATGTTTTATTTAAACTTCTTTTTAGAAAATTTTAAACCTTTTTCCTATTCGCCCTACCCTAACCCCGACCCCACCCCACCTCTTACCAAAACCCTAACCTATTTTTAAAAAAAAAATTCAAAATGTTTTCTTACCCTACCCTCACCCACCCCTCCCCCTCCCCACAACTTACTAGCCCCTCTCCTGAATCCTTTTTTTTTTAAAAAAAAAAAGTTTTAAAAAAAAAAATTCTTACCCTACCACCACCCCTCATGCACCCACCCACAAAAAATATTTTTTAATTTATTTTTTAAATAATTCAAAACTTTTTTCTTACCCCACCCTACCTCTACCCTCGATCCTCCACTCCACTATCCTACCCCCCAAATATTTTTTTTAACAAAAAATTCATAATTTTTTCACCCCACCCTCTTTATCCTATTCATTCTCATTGTTTTGTGTTAAATGTATAAAAATATTTTTCTATTTGGGTAGCGAAAACAAAAAATTAACTAAGAAATAATTTCTTTTCCTAGAATTTTTTTTGTATTGAATATTGAACACACCCGTAGCATACACAAAAGATGTATTTAAACTTTGTACTTCTCGTTGCTGGTCACGTTTCAAAAACATCAAAAGGAATGAAATTTGTTACTATAACAAATAAATTCGATTCGATCTACTCTTGTATTGATTTTTGTTGGTTTTTTTTTAAAAAAAGATGGGGCAGCGAAAGGGGTTTAAAATGGCTCTTAATGGATTGAATAACTTTCAATAGCTTTCAATAGTATTCAATGATTTTATTGAGCATCAAGGGACTTTAAATAGCCACCTTACAATAGAAAATCAACAACATTCAAAATTTAAACTCACTAAAATGTCTCAACAAATCAAACAACCTAACTTAAATTCAAAATTCAAATTCATCCTAAATTAACTAACTTATTTTGCTAAAAAATAATGCAGTAACTTAAGCAATTTTCAACACTCCTCCTTTGCTTTAGTTACTGTGATTTAAAAACTGCTCCTCCTCAATTTTTGCTCTGACAGTGGATGCTGAATATTTCAATTTTTTTTTTAACTTGCACATCTTTTTGATGCTCATCTTTCTCTTTTTTCTTTTTCTTCTTTTGATTCCTTGCTGAAAAACCATCAGCAATCTTGTGTTGTTTGAAAATACTTTCATAGACTTTGCAAAATATTGTAAGGATCTTTTATTCATCAAAACATCACATAAAGCATAGGTTTTAAGATATGATTTCTTCACAGAACAAATTTGATCATTTTTGTCTATGATAATTTTTGGGACATTCAAAGAGAGACTGTTACTTGACATCTTTTTGGTTGAAAAATAGCCCTACGCTTTGAAAATAAGCACGGGTTGAAAATGGTATCCCTAACGGGTTAAAATGGGTAGCCCTGACGGGCTAAAAAATGATGTGGTAGCGCTTTGGAATAATTCACAGATCCTGTAAGATCAATGAAGCTCTTGATACCACTGTCGGTTTTTTTAAAGAAAGATGGGGCAGCGAAAAGGGGGTTAAAATGAGTCTCAATAGATTGAATAACTTTTAATAGCTTTCAATAGTATTCAATGATTTTATTGAGCATCAATGAGCTTTAAATAGCCACCTTACAATAGAAAAATCAGCAACATTCAAAATTTAAACTCACTAAAATGTCTCAACAAATCAAACAACCTAACTTAAATTCAAAATTCAAATTCATCCTAAATTAACTAACTTATTTTGCTAAAAACTAGTGCAGTAACTTAAGTAATTTTCAACAATTTTGTTAAAATTACATGAATTTAACAACTTAATATATTTACATGGCATAATTTGTGATAGATTAGCAGGAAGAAAATTATTTTATTAACCATTATTGATAAATTTAACATTTATACTAATTAAACGCATTTTAGCAAACTTACTAGTTATGATACAGTACCATACCGTCAAACAAAACAATAAAACTATTATTAAACAATAGTGGACGATACAGTCCATCCAAACATTTTCTTCATGGCAAGCCACCATCCAAACCAAGTGTTAGGAAATTTATTTAGATTAATTATTTGATACAAATAGTCAAGATAAATTACAAAAATAAACAAGGGTTGAAAAAGCGGGCTTTCGGGCCTATTTTTGGATTTTGTCCAACTTTGAGCTGCTGATTTTATGGAAATAGAGTCCATTTTAACCCACTGTGTATTAGCTGAAACTCCTCCGCAAAGGGTGGAGAGAATTGAGTTGGTCATTGCTTCGGGTCATCGAGGAACTTCGTTAGAGTGGAAAAACATAGAAAGACTGCTGCCTCGCTTCCAACCGCATCTCATGTAATGTTAGCGTGAATTGTCACTGAACACTAACCTGCCTTCAGCCCAATAGAATTCCCCTCCATTTTCACACCAACTGTAAAGCTGCCTTAGTCACATCAAGGGTCACCGTCACCATACATCACAACTTTATTTCATTCATTTTTCTGTATATTAGATGTATATGTGACTATATTTCAGTCATATGTACACGTCTTTAGTCCTCCACATGTGACATTAGCTTCTCTTTTCACTTCCTTTCATTAGAACCTGTATATATGTTTATATCTGATGTATACCAGTACTATATCAGTCCATTTTATTTATGTATTAATCTCTTTTGGACTTTGATGGGGCTTGACTCAACATATCCTCCATGACCTATGTAAGAGAGGAAGGGAAATTGAGGAAGTCCAGATGGACTCCCAAAGCATCATGTGTATCAAACAAAAATAAAGAAAATGAATTAGTAATTATTCAAACCTACAAAATCTCACTGTAAAGAAAAGTGGATCAATTTGTCATTGACGATCATAATTTGAAAGACGGAGTACACATAAAGTAGATTATCTGAATACTTTCAAAATTTTCACGTAGTCCAAGCATACTATGGCACATTAAAAAAACAAACTTGATAAGGTGACCTATTTAAATCAAATTCCTGGTCTTGATAATTAGACAACATTTAAAATATATACAATTGTAGTGACTAAAAAGGGAAGGAAAAATAAAACATTGAACTAATTTTTAAGTCTCAATAGATGCAACAACCAAACAGATAATGCTTTTGAAATACTAGTGGTCTTTAAGAGAAAATAGATTTAATAAGTTTAAACTTTACTAGAAAATGACTTCATCATTCAAACAAATCATGACAACGAGACAAAATAAACACCTATGTATAGAAGAAGAGATAATACATTGAAACACCCCTAACCAAAACTTACTTTAGACCCTAAATTAATTGGGTAATTATTTACCCCCCTTAACAACTTCCAAGTTAATTTTTTTCCACCTTAATTGATGATGTGGCAATTTTTAAAAAAATCAGCGTGTTAATTGCTTAAAGAACATGGAAATATATATATATATATAAATATATATATATATATATATATATATATATATATACATATATATATTAAATTAAAAAAAATAAAAATTCACTTCCATCTTCATCTTCTTCGTAACCACCCCCGCCCCCACCCCCAACACCCCCATTTCTTCATCTTCTTCGTACCTCCCACCCATTTTCTTCATCTTCTTCATATCCTCCACCTCCACCCCACCTCGTTTCTTCATCTTCTTCATTTAGGCTAAATTCATTTTTTTTCAAGTACACTATTACTAGGCTCCATTAACCCCTCCTTTCATAATTTTTTTTGCCTTTTATTTAATTTTTTCAAATGACTACATTCAATTTGTGATGATAAATAAGTTATGACAATTTATCACTTCCTCGTCTTGTGCTTATTGGAGCATTTGAGAAGGTTTGAAATAATGGTGTTAATGGTGAAAAAAATTAAAGGAGGAATCATTTTCATGGCAGATCGGAACAAAGGAATGAATATTAGTATTATTACTGCTAAATCATTTGGTAGATCTGGAATTATTGTGGATGAGTTTAGGTTTTATTCTACTTGCAATTGTTGATTTCTATATGTTGATGAAGGAGCCATGACTTAATCTACATGAACAAGTTATTTATCAATTTTTTGTTAAATTTGAATCAAGTTATTAGTGTTAATGGTGAAAATGGTGTTAATAGTGAAAAAGAAATTAAATGAGGAGGAGAAATTGGGGATGGGGGGCTGTTAAAAAATCGAAGGAGGAGGAACGGGCCGGGAGGGGAGGGGGGCTGGAGAAGAAGAAGAATTAGGGGGGGTTCTTATATATATATACATATATATATATATACATAGATATATAAAGTACAAATATATTTTTTTATTTTTTTAAAAAATATATAAAAATAATATGTGTATTGGATTATTTTTTAAAAAAAAATTACAATTTCTTACGTGGCAATGACATGACACTGATTTGACAATGACGTGGGGCGTGTGTACTTCACTCTCCGTATGAGAGTGGTATAATTTTTGTAGGGTGGAAAAAAATTCACTTGAAAGTTGTTAAGGGGGATGAATAATTGCTCGATTATTTTAAGGTCTAAAGTAAGTTTTGGCTACAAGTTTAGGGGTGTTTTGATGTATTATCTCATAGAAGAACACCAAACAAATACATCTTCAACAATAAACACTTCAATCGACAAACCCAATGCTTATCATTTATCAATCACATAACAGGACTTTGATTAACAGATTTCAAAACACTCAATTCTAAATTTTCATCAAAAATAAAAAATTTTAGACAAGACTAGGGGTGGCAATTTCAGCCCATATTTGTAAAAAGGGTCCATTTAACCCATATTTAGTGAATTAGATCACTCATATTTCAAATGGGTAAATATGGACTTCAACTCATTTTAAAATCTCATACAAATATGAACAAAATGAGTAAAATATGGGTACCCATTTGAACACAGAGATCACCCAACTATGCTTAAAGTTTCAGGTTTTTTTCTTTTCTTCTTCTTTTTTCTTTAATTTACTTTTTTTCTTTTTCATTTTTTTTACTCATTCCTTATAATTTCTTTTTTTCTTTCTCATTTTTTCATCTATTTTTTTATTTTTTTATTTTTTTATTTTTATTTCTTTTTTCTTTGTATTTTTTTTTCGCTTTCCCCTTTCTCATCCTTATTTCATCATTCGTATTCGCTTGAGACCTACATGGGTTAATAAATATAAGCTTCTAATTATCCCATTTAACCTATATAATTCATAACATCTCTTATCAATTAAATATAATCCATAGTGTCACTCTTTTATTATTATTTTTTCTATCTTTATTTCTCTTTTTTTTTATTTCTTTTTATTTTTTCTTTCTTTTTTCCTTTAATTTACTTTTTTTTCTTTTTCATTTTTTCCACTTATTTTTTACTCGTTTCTTACACTTTTTTCTTTCTTCTTTTTCATCATTTTTTTATTTTTCAATTTTATTTCTTAGCATTCTTTTTTTTTTTGTATTTCTGTTTTCCCCTTTTTCATTCTTGGTTCGTTAGTTTTGTCATTTTTCTTATTTTTTATATTCTTTTCCTCATCTTTTTTTTGTCATTGCATTTTATATTTTTTTACTTTAAATTTATTTTTATCATACTATATATTTCAAATAAATTTATTATTTGTATCTGAATAGTTTAGTTGTCAATATGTGCAATTTATCATTTGTATTTATATACAAATAAGTATATAAATTAAAATCAACATGGGTTGTAGTGTAGTGGATGGGGTTGCTCTACTCTTAACCAGAGGTCGAGGGTACGACCCTGGTTTTGGAGAAAACTCTGTTGGGAGCACTGCTACCTTAATAGGCCCTGCAACGCCCAATCCGGATTAGTCGGGGCTCCAATGCAGGCACCGGATGAAAAATTAAAAAAAAGTATATGAATTAATTTTATTTTCTTGAGACTAAAATATATATGGATGAGGATCCACATAGCCCTCGAATTATAAATATTGGGCGAATATAAATCAATATGCGCTTATGGTATTTTCATTATCATAAGAAAAAAAGAAACCAAAAATAGAAAAAAAAGAGTAGAAAGAGAGGTAGAAGTTAGAGATAGAAGAGAGAAAACAACGTAAAGAAAGAATTGAAGAAAAAAATACAAAAAAAATTAAAAAGAAAAAATAATGAAAAAGGAGAAAAGAAAAAAGATGATGGTGAAAACAAATATACTGAGTGGTTACGATATTTTAGTCATCATCCATAATTTGTACTCGACTTAACCATATTATTCAAAAATAAAAAAAAAATATTAAACATAAAATACAACCAAAAATGAAAAAAGTGAGAAAGAAGTAAAAACAAAAAAAATAAAAAATAGAAAAAAAAGGAGACTAAAAAGAAAAGGAAAAAAAAGAAAAAAGAAAGAGAAACAAAGGGCAGAGGGTAGAGATAGAAGAGAGAGAAAAATGACAAAAATATGAAAAAAGAAAAAAAATACTAGAGGCTACATATAGAAGAGAGACAAAAAAAATTAAAAAAAAATAGAAAAAAGTCAAGTTGATATGATATAGAAGCTTTAAGTTTTTGACTTAGGAGTTTAAGTGGGTTGAAACCATTTTTACCCAATCCATATTTGACCAAATTCATATTTACCAATATTTATATGGGCGGATTGCAATCCAAATCATTTTTGCTCGATCAATATTTAACCCGTCCAAATCCAATCCAATCCGTCTGTTTGCCACCCCTAGACTAGACCAGTCTCACTCTCATAATTATTGTGTGATTTCATATCCACAAATTCAAGCGTAAAGAAGAAAAAATGCTAGAAAGATAAAATGTTCACCTTTTCTGAAGCAGCAAACTGGGACTACGAGTCGATCAAATACTATTACCACCATTGAAATTTTAGTTTTCAACTTATTAGAGTTTAAGCAGTCATTGAAATTGAATTTTCGACTAGTATACCTCGAGAATTTTTGTTACGTGAGGTTAGAAGCATGCTCCCCCAAAACCTCCAAATTTTCCTCCAAAAATCTTTCCTTTTAAACCTCTATCCCTCACTATTTATTTATAGGTAAATTGGGGAAAAGAATTAGGTTTTTGAATTTGAAAAAATAGATTTCAATTCCAAATTTTAGAATTATTTTTCGAGCAATTGAAGTCCACGGTGAGACCTTTTTACTCAAATTATTAGTGGAGATATACGTATCCATCGCTCCTTGCCGAAAATAGACGAACATGGTCTGAGCATGAGAAAAGGTTCATGAAACTCTAGCCATCCTTGGTTGTACGATAGGGGTAAATTGGTAAAAGAGAGAGGCGGCTAGGGTTTATGAGATTGACGTTTTTTATATGTTATTGATATTGTCATTTGTTTGTTGTTTAAATGTAGAGAAAAAGAGAATAAGTGTGGTGGGCCAGCTCATCTCTTAGGAGTGGGCTGAGGCGGAGTGTTATTTTTGGGCAGGTAGTGATTTTAGTGGGAATGGGCTGGGTAGATTTTAGGAATGGGCATTTATATAGCCCATAAATTGATATTTAGTCAATTTTATTTAAATTTAGCTAAATTAAAAATCATTTTGTCGATTGCATTACGAGTGTGACCGATTCAATTTTAATTACGATCAAATCCAATAAATTAACAAAATTAAATCAAAATTTGATACAAATTAAAATTTAGTTTAATCCCGAGTTACTTGATTTAATAAAATCAAATAAATATTTTTTCAAATAAATTATTTTTGAAAATAAATTATATTTGGATCAAGATTTTTCCCATTGAATTCATTTTTGAGATAATCCTTGATTAAAATTTGATTTTTAGTAAAATAATTATTCAAGTAACAAATTATACGATCTCGTGTATATGAATACGAAAATTTACATTTGCTACTTAAAATGACAAAATTATCTAGAGCTCTAGGTGTGTTGTCACCCAAATTTCAAAGAAGAGAAAAGTTACCTCTGGTGCACATTTAGAAATTCCCCAGAGGTGAAACTTGAATTGAAAACATCCTAAAATACCTATATGCCTTCTGATAGGGGTGTGGTTTGATGGTGGTGAAAGTCACTCTTCAGCTCACGTCCAAAGAGTTTGATATCCTCTTCAAACTACATCCCAGTTCGCTTTTAAGAAAAAGTTCCACATTGTGCTGCATCATTTTTGGAGTCATTAACACCTGTGATTTTGGTTTGATAATTTCATCCTTTTGGATACTCTCGACAACATCTCAAACAAAATAGTTAGTTGTAAATGTAGCATGACATAAATGTAAATTTGTCTAAACCTATTTGAAACTATCATGTTGAGATGGTTGAAGAACTAATTTTGCATAATCGGTTTTAAGAATATCATGCCACTTTGAACAGGATGACAACCCAATGTGTACCAGTAAAAGGGTAGATGACCTATCTTGAATATTTTGTGCCACTTTGAATGGGGTGACATCTCAATGTGTCTTATTGAATGATGGATAATCTATCTTAAATGTAACGTGAAAATTTGAATAGGGTGATGCCCCAATGTGTCTTATTAAAAGGAAAATGACCTATCTTAAATGTAACATGCCACATTGAATGGGGTGACCGCCCAACGTGTCTCATTGAAAGACAGACGACCTATCTTGAATGTAACGTGCCACTTTGAACGAGGTGATGGACTAACATATCTCATTGAAAGGCGGGAGACCAATCTTGAATGTAATATGTCGTTTTGAACGGGGTAATGACCTAACGTGTCTCATTGAAAGGCGGACAACCTATCATTAATCATGCCACTTTGAACGAGATGGCAGTCTAATGACTAGTAGCCACATGCACTAAACTTATTATTAGCAAATGCAATGTAAGGGAAATTGTGAAAACCTTGTCTTAATATGTCACACTGAAGGAGGTGACAACCCATAATATAGTAACATAACACATAGAAGGAAGTGATGATTCATATAATAACGTATTACTCTACAGGAGGTAGCAATCTATAACATGATAACATGCCACTCTGGAGGAGATAATGGTCCATAATAATATATCACTTTGAAGGAAGTAATGGTCCATAACATAATAATATGTCACTCTAAAGGAGGTGACGGTCCATAATGTAATAACCTTTCACTCTGAAGAAGGTGATAGTCCATAACATAATAATATGTCACTTTGAAGAAGGTGACGGTCCATAACATAATAACATGTCACTTTGAAGGACGTGACAGTTCATAACATAGTAACATATCACTTTGAAGGGGGTGATAGTCCATAATATAATAATCTATCACTTTGAAGGAGGTGACGGTCCATACCATAATAATATGTCACTTTGAAGGAGGTGATGGTACATAACATAATAACATGTCACTTTGAAAGAGATGATGGCCCATAACATAATAACATATCACTTTGAAGGAAGTGATGGTCCATAACATAATATGTCACTCTGAAGGAGGTGACGGTCCATAACATAATAACATAGCGTCTCAAATATAGCGATGGGCCAATGCATCATTTTAAAGGGTGGGAAACCCAAATATAATAAGATGTCACCTCGAATGAGATGACAGCTCGATGTGTCTTTTTAAAGAAGGGATAACCCAAATATAGTAAGAAGTGTCACCTCAAATGAAGTGATAATTCGGTATGTCCTTTTGAAAGAGTGGATGACCCAAATATAAGGAAATATGTCACCTTAAATTAAGTGACGATTCGATATGTCCTCTTAAAAGGATGGATGGCCTAAATATATTAAGATGTATCACCTTGAATGAAGCGATAATTTGGTAGATTTTCTTTAAGGATAGAAAATCCTAATATATAAGAAAATATAGAAGTTGATTTATTGAACTTCATCCTTTGAATCGGGAATTCTTAAAAGGACTTGTGTATGTCCTGATCTCCTTGATTGAGTCCTCAAATTTTCAGAGGATTTGTTTATGATATTTATTAGAGGTATTCTTGCATAACGTCAACTTCATAGTTCAAACAACACTCATTAATAACATAGCAATGTGACTAAGCCAAAAGTTTAATATAGGATATAGTTTTAAGATAAAGTTGTTTGACTCATGGTGATTTATAAATAATAGTTTAGATAATCTCTGCATATCTTAATTTTTATACCCAATAATTTTCCTACAAAATAAAAGAAAGTGTTAGAGATCATAACGAAGTGATAAAAACATGAATTAATAGGAAAATGGAGAAGAGAAGTTGTCTGGATTAGAAAAATGAAGTGTTAGAGATCATAACGAAGTCAAGAACTCCCAAACCCCTAATGCGTAAGTCACGCTTTTCTCTTCCCAATAAACCAAATACACGTGAATCCATCCCATTAGCATTCTTAAAAGGGACCAAGACAGACTGACACGACCCAGCCCTCGGGCCATATCATAATAGGTATCTCAAGTTCAACCGGGATCGGAGGCAACCCCCGTTACCCAACCCAACCACCAATGGCATACCTTGAGTAGGATGAAGTCCAAACATATAAAAAGATAGTGGTGACTCTGGGATAAATTATAACTGAGACCAACCAACCAACTTTATCCACCCAATGACCAACCAAACCAATGCAAAAACCATAAACCAAACCAAGTATAACAATAATCCAAAGCGTGTTTATATATATGACATAACCAATCCATAGTGTTTATAGATGTGACATAACCAATCCATACCATACCCAAGTCGACATTTTTCCATACAAAGGCACTAGACTAATCAAAGAGTACCTTGTTGTGACATGCCCCCGACCATAGCCAAAAATCAAAGTCTATGAAAGACAAGAAATAGGTAAATTAAACCATGATATGAAATAGATGCCTTCTGAACTATGGATCTCACCACTTCAATCCAACATCGAATGTACCAAAATTAAATCACTAAGCAAAAGGAGTAGAATGATTGATTCCCAAATAGCATGGGTATACAACTGCCAGTAGACGGGTTAGTGGGTGAACACTAACATTGCCATTTCCAAAGCCAAGTAAAAACCATCCACAATGCATACAACTATACATATATATATATAACCATGCCAGGAAAGGGAATCGGGTTTAGAATGCCTTTGAAACTATGACCTGGGTTGTGTAGCTTGCCCATCCTAAACCATCCACGAGCTATATGGGTTCAGCTCTCCCTGCTGAAAGTAGCTGCACGACTAAGGAAGTATCACATGGGATGACTAGTATATCCCCCAATAGTGTGACATCATGCACATGGTCCACTAAGACTAATCATTATATCGAGAGATACGAGTTTCCAATTTTGGTCCTCCCGGGACCGCCACCTTCCACGACTTTGATACACACCCCACCATTAATGCCCGATTAAAAAATTTTTCCAAATAACCAAAACATTATCCATTTATTAACCTAGGCCATTGATATTGGTATCGTCATACCAACCCTTACTTGCAAGTATCAACCATAGCCAACCATTTTTAGGTTTAAGGGGACTTTCAAGTGCCCTTCCATATGCCACATTAAACCACTTAGGAGACTTTCATGTTTTCCACAAGAATAACCATTTAACCTTTTACCTTTCCAAACTCTTTAAACCAACTCCGTTAATGCATTCACTTGAGGGATTTCTATGTATCCCGCAAGGTTTTTCAAAATAGACCTATCATGACCACCAAAACCTTTTCCCTTTTAAACCGTTCCAAACAAATTTATACCATGCCAAACATCTAAAGCATTTATATCATTTATACCATGCAAAACCATTTAGAATTTCATTACCAAACCAAACCACGCAAGAGTCCCAATGAAAGTTCAACAATAGGTAAAAACATTCTTTGAGGCATTTTATCGAACATGTTGAGGGCATACCTTTACCAAGACCAAAACCAATGTATAAACCACTATAATTAGGGTTACTCAAGACCCTTTTTGTTAAACCATAACCAACAACCAACCACATATGCAAAAAAATACCAAAAGCATGTAAAAACATAGTTTAAACCAATACCAAACCATATGCATCAAGACCCTCAACAATTTTTTTATATTCACCATTTATGATTCATATACCAATGTTTAAAACACAATACATGTGCCTTTAATTTGAAATAACATCAGGGAAGGAGAACATGCCTTATACAAGATGATTCGCAGAAGAAATCTTGACCTTTGAGCCCATTGAAGAACACATGAAGAAACCCTAGCCTCTAATCTTTAAGAAAGTGTTTGAGAGAGTATTTGCTGTGTTTTAATCCTTTAATAAGTGTTATGGAAGGTCATATAGGATTATATAATATGAGGACATATGGTTTTAGGAAGAGGAAATGTCCAAACTACCCTTGACTTTGAATTAAAATAATACCATTCATATCCTAGTGTATAAGTGGTACCCTAACTCGAACCCAAACCTTGTCATGACCTTGCCTACTGGTTTCTATATGACTCACCCCCCTAAGTTATATCTAAGGGTAAGAGTGACACCCCCAATCGTACCCACCACTCGTATAGTGGACAGATTCCACAAGACAACTCAAACATAACCATACGACTTGCCTTACACCACTCGTATGTTCCTATATGACTCTTACCTAGTTGAGTCGTATATTGGGAAGTAGCTAAGACCACCATACTGTCTAGGGTACGATTGAACCCTCAAGACAGCATACAAGTCATATCCAAGGGGTACAAGTAACTCCCTTGAGCCGTACCGAGCCAAAAAGTTCCAAAGCCTAAGAAATTTTTGCAAGGGTCCTATTCCTAGGGTATTTCATTCTCCCCCACTAGGATTCTTAGTTCTTGAATGAAGGGTAAAGGTAAGAACAAGAATGAGGTAACTCATTAATACCTATATAACTTTTCCCAAACCAAAGTAGAGGACAAGAACACAAACTAAGATGAGAAGATAATCACATATCCCAAGCATGATTTACACCCCAACACCTTATTTCGGCCTCTTACTAAGTTAGAAAATAAAGATGTAAGAGGAACCATTCCTCACCTTTGAAAAGGTTAGAAAACCAAATATGTGTTGAAGAACACATACCCTACGCACGAATTTCCGAAACAAAGAACCAACGCGGATCCTTGGACTACAGTCCTCTTCCGCATCCCAAATGGCTTTCTCGGACTTTTGGTTTTACTATGGAACCTTTTCTGAAGCCACACCTTTCGTTCGCAACCAGTGAACTTACTGATCCAAGATTCCACTTAAGGAACAAGGAATTGAAGATATACTACCCAAAGGTGAATAGACTCATGCTAGAGAGAAAGTCCAATCCGACTTAGAATTTACCGAGACACATCACTATTAGAGCTCGTGTCTAACCCTATACCACCTCTTTTATGTTCAAGCGTTAACTTAGGCCACCGGTCTCTACCCCTTACATCTATCCCAAAATATTACTCCGTTTTTATCACCTTTATAATATGGAACCCATAAGTAAAGGACATAGAACAACCATATCCAACCATTATCATTGAAAACCAAATTAATACAACTACAAATCCATGAAGATAATTCATAAAACCATGCTTTACCAAACCTCTTAGGTACCCAACACAACTATCGGTACACCTACCAATCATAACATTTAAGCCTACCTTTTAAATACCCGCGGTATGACCTATCCATTAAAACATGTAACACCCTCTATCATTTCCACAAGAGTTTTAACCACCTATTCCTTTTCTATCCATTTTACATGACAATAATCTTACCTTATCTTCCAAAACCTTACTCTAGGAATCACCGAAACTCTCTCACACTTAGGGACTTCTACATCCCCCATTTCACAATATCACCATGCTTCCCAAGCCACTACTATCCAAAGTACAAGAATTAACCATGCCACCCAAGGCAAGACAAAGACTCCTAAAAAAAGACACAACACCATAGGCACGAAGTACTTCACAACAACCACCTCGACTATAATGGAGAATCATCACCGACCAAACCATAACACAAAAGGAGTCCTTTGAAATAGATATTGAAAGAAACACAACCACCTATTCCTTGAGTAATGTAATGTAAAGACAAAACTCATATTTAGGGAACAAGGTGAATGTAATGCGAACCTTAGGCATAAGTTCTATAAGAATGCATATAACACTAGTAGAGCACTCTTTAATCAAGATAGAAGAGTATCACTAGAATATGGAACCCGCCCTTCCTTTGGAGTCTACCACTAAAAGAAAATCTAAGATTAACCATAAACCTTTACCCCATTACAACTACAAGCACAACAGTCTACCCTAATGGGTATCACCAAGGGTGTACACTAGTGAAACTGGGTTTTTCCATACCAAAATCTCATCCACCCAAAGGCTACCTAGAGCCTAGCAAAGACATGCAAAAACCATGAGACCCAATTAACTCCAAGGTTTTCAATTAAACCAAAACCATTTCAAAATCAGACCATCGCCGCTAAGGCCTTTTCAAAATCATTTGAATCTAACCAATACCAATTCATGATTCCTTTAACCATTTATGCAATGCAAAGATTTAAGAGTAGTCAAACCATAAGACCAAATTATATTCAATGGGAATTCCAAAAACAATTTGAGGGCATATAAGTTTCCATGACCAAAACCAAGTAATTGGGGAATCCATAGTACCTCAAAATTCATTTACCATCCCCATGCATCCTACAATGTTTATAAACATTAGTAAAACATGAAGAATGCATCATAATCCATGAAAAATCAATTAAATGAGCAATAATATCAAAATCCTCAATTAAAAAAAATACATATTTAAAACCATGAATTTAGACAATAGTCAAGATCATGTCAAGAATCAAAAGAGCAATAAGAACCTTCCTAAGTGTAAACAGGGAATACAATAGTCATAAAATTCATAACAATCAGTGAAGACCTAAAGAAATAATACAATTGGATCATAAAAATGGTAAATTTAGAAGTGGGTTTGTAAACCCTAACTATGAAATTAAATTCATAAAAATGGAGGAGTTTTGGACATGAGGATGAAAGAAAATCCTTATTGAAATCCTACATACCTTAATTGTTTTTTCAAGAAGTTAAGGAGAAACTCTACTCCGAGAAAAGTTTCAAGAATTCAGTTCTTGGAGTCTTGATTGAGTTTTTCTTGAAAATCCTAGGTTTTGGTGTAGGATTGCATGAATAATTTTGAAAAAAAATGATTGAAATGCTCGATATTACTTAAAATTGCATTGCAGTAACATACCTTGGGGTTGGAGGATGAGGAGGGGGGAAAATATCAACTTAGGGCTAATGGGAAATAAAAAGAAAGTGGCAAAAGTTGAAAAATGACCTTTTAATGAATCCAGATGGCTATTTCAGCAATTTAGAGGTGAGATCATCAAATATCAGGCAGTTTACCAAAGTACATTCTTAGATCGCCAAAATGAATGATATTTTAAGGTTTTCGGGTGAGTTTGGCGCATTGCCAAACTATTCAGTGATTCACAAAATTTTTTTTCAGCACTAATACATTTTAGAAAAATAATCATAACTTTCTATACCAAATCGAATAAACGAATGATCCGTGGCGTTGAAAAGAAAACTCAAAAATCTTTAATTTAGTGGGTTTTGAGCTCAAAACGCTTCATATTCTATGAGTTATGCTCATTTGAAGTTGACCCAAGTAAAATCTTATACGAAAACTTAATCGATAAAGAAACTCTCAACTCAGAGAGATAAGTTCCTTATGAATTTTATTCATACTCAAAGTTCTTCCCACACTAAAGAATTTGAGTTGTTTTGCCATGTGCATGTATATAAAATGGAGTTGTTTTAAAATGTTATTATGAAAGAAGTAGAAGTGAAAAAAAGTAAAAAAAAAATTGAAAATTATTCACTTTCTCAAATACAACTTTAAATTTGAACTTGAATTTTTATGACCAATTTTTTTTTTTAATAAAGTGAATTTTTCTCCGAGAAATAGTGAATATTTGTCGTAGTCAAAGTGCGTCTTACAAGAAGTTTCCATAAATAGATGCTGCTGCTTTTTACCAAGAGGGAGATGTAATTCCCTAGCGGGTTAAGACAAAGCACGGTCCACGATTGAATAGTACAAATGTTTTTCGAGTGGAGAGGTTTTACCCCAGTTCATAGGTGTGAGAGATTGGCCTTGGAAGGTTTCAAGCGGGGTAGGGGTAGACCGAAAAAACGCTGGAGAGAAGTGATTAAACGTGACATAAAGCAGTTACAGCTGACTGGGGACATGACCCTAGATAGAAAGTTATGGAGGAAAAGCATTAGAGTAGAGGGATAAGGGTGTGGAGGAGTAGTAGTCATTAAGTAGGTGGACTTGCTGTCGTTTGTTGGCAAATTTATGTATTTATCTATTTATTTATGGCTTTAGTTATTGATTTACATATGTATATCTTTTTTCTTTTCTCTAATTGCGAGTATTGTACCTATTTTATTTGTATCATGTTCTATGATTTTGATGTTTCTATTTAATGTCTTTTGTCTTGAGCCGGGGGTCTATCGGAAATAGCCTCTCTACCTCCCTAGAGGTAGTGGTATGGACTGCGTACATTCTACCTTCCCCAGACCCCACTATGTGGGAATATACTGGGTTTGTTGTTGTTGTTGTTGTTGTTATAAAACCATGAATTTAGAAATCAATTTCATGCCAGTAACAAGGTACAAGTATAGGGACAAAGACACATGCAAGTTGCATGTTCTATCCCATCCCATGACTTAAACCCCAACCCATCATTTTACCTTCATAATTACTACATTGCTATCCCCAAGCTAACATGTTTACTTTATCCAAATCAAACATTGAGGTTCAAGCCTAGTATCTACCAATTACCATGTAGTATTATCAAAGTTCCCTATATAAAATGGAATACACCTATAAGGTCTTCCCATACTAGAAGGACACCCAAAATTCCTTAGTCACCCAATAACAACCTATGCATTTCTAGGGAACTATTCCCCCTATGCATGCAAAAATAAAACATTTCATAGAGAGTCATCAAGACTGATGAATCCTTTATCTAAGAGATCCCTTAATTTCTCCTTAAGATCCTTTAACCCAACCATAACTATTTTATAAAGAAAGAATAGAAATTGGAAAAGTGTCCAAAACAAGACCAATCCCAAACCAACCTCCCCATTAGAAAGACACCATAAGGTTCGTCAAGACGGCTTCAAGAGATTTATTCACCACTAAAACCAAATACAAGGAAAGACCTTTCGAGTTAGAATCTTTAACTCAGACCAAGTAATAAAGACATCCCTTTGGAGAACAACCTCCAAGTTCTAAGATATGATATAACCTTTTCTTTAATGCCTAGGGAATGATACCATCTTCTTTTTCCATAACTGGCTTACAATAAGGCGTAAACATAATCATTACGGATCCAACAGCCTAATAATGAATGGCACGAGTGCAATCAATCCATCCTCTGAATGACTTCAAATCCCACCATATCCAAGTCAAACAAATCCACCAAGACCTTATTATATTACCAACAAGTACCTTACACCCCCCATAGACTATTTTGATAATTGCAGAGTCACCTACATGGGTAAAAGTAGAAGAAGAGAAAAGTTCCAAAATAATCTTGAGAACAAAACCAAAATACACAACCACCAAGGGGGTCACACAAGAGAGAGGACCCTGAACCAAATAAATCATACACACCATAATGAAAGGAGCTTTGAACATACCAGTGTTGGAGACAAAAGTAGCACCCCTAGCATAAGAGCTGGAGAAGTAACAACTAGTATGTTATTTGCCCAAGCAGAAATCCTTATGGGACACTCTCGTTTAACCAGGAAACCATGACTCATTACTTTGCCTATTTTCAACCTTACCTCATTCCTCCTCATACCGATAGGATAGGATTTATGTGACAGAGTTATCACTATTTGGGTCAATAAATTCATAGAATATCAAAACTCGGCATTGGTAAACTTCCCTTAAGGTAACCAAAAATGAATGCTACCTTCTGAGATAGGGTTAGTTAAGATCGATGGGACTCCACAGAGAAAACCAGAAACTATGACCCTTGACCAGGTCTGTTCCCTATGAGTTAGACTAGATCCATCTATGTTGTCCTCTAGCGGGATAGGTGAGTTTTCTCATTGAGGAGGTATAATCCGAAGAGTGAACCAAAGGATATTCAGAAAAGAGTTCAAGACCTTAGACTCTGTAGCCCAAAAGTAGAATAATCAAGAAAGTAAAACATTCCAGGATGCCTCGTAGCCTTCTGTTTATAAGTGTGGTGCAAGACACACCCATAACCAAGAATCTACTTAACACAGCTTTGTGGACACCCCATGACATTGAAACCTAAGGCTTTGATACCAACATGATATGACCCAAACCCTGAGCCATGTCATAATGGGCATCTCAAGTCCGATCGGGACCGGAGATAACCCCCGTTACCCAACCCAACCACTAATTGTTACCTTGAATTGGATGAAGTCAGTACATATAATAAGATAGCACATTATCCATATGGTGACTCTGGGATAAGTCTATAATCGAGACCAACCCAACCAAGTCTATCCACCCAATGATCAACCAAACCAATATGGAAACCATAAACCAAACTAAGTATAAAAATAATCCAAAGCGTGTATATATATGACATAACCAATCCATACCATACCCAAGTCCACAATTGTCCATACAAACCCACTAGACCAACTAAAGAGTACCTAGTTGGGACATGCCCCTGACCATAGCTAAAAAACAAAGTCAATAAAAGACAAGAAATAGGTAAAGTAAACTATGACATGAAATAGATACCTTCGAAACTATGAAAGCTCACCATTTCAATCAAATATTGATTGTACCCAAATCCGATCACTAATTAAGAGGAGTAGAATGGTCGATTACTGTATAACGTGAGTATAAATCCTTCAGTAGATGGTTTAGTGGGTGAACACTAGCGTGAACTTAGGATAGGGATAAAATAATATCATTTACAAATCCAAGTAAAAACCATCCACAATGCATCAAACCATATATATATATAACCATGCTGGGAAAGAGAACCGAGTTTAGAATGCCTTTAAAACCATTACCTAGGCTGTGTAGCTTGGGTATCCTAAACCACTAACAAGCTATATGGATTCAGCCCCCCTACTGAAAGGGCCTAGTGCGTATAGCCGCACGACTAGGGAAGTATCCCATGGGATGACTAGTACATCCCCCAATAGTGTGACATTATGGACAAGGTCCACAAAGACCAATCCTCATATCGGTAAATATGAGTTTCCAATTTTGGTCGATCCCTCCGGGACTGACACCTTCCATTGTTTTGCTAAACACCCCGTCATTAATGCCAATAAAAACCAATTTCCAAATAACTAAACTATTATCCATTTATTAACCAGTGCTATTTATATTGATATCTTCATACCAACCCTTACTTGCAAGTATCATCCATAGCTAACCATTTTTAGGTTTAAAAGGACTTTTAAGTGCCCTTCCATATACCATATTAAACCACTTGAGAGACTTCCATGTTCTCCACAAGCATAACCATTTAGCCTTTTACCTTTTCAAACCATTTAAACCAATTCTGTTAATCCATTCACTTGATGGAGTTTTATGTATCCCGCAAGGTTTCTCAAAATAGACCAATCATAACCACCAAAACATTTCCCCTTTAAATAGCCCAAACCATTTTAGACCATGCCAAATATTTTAAGCATTTATATTATTTAAAATATGAAAAACCATCCAAATCTATTTTGAATTTCATTACCAAACCAAACCATGCAAGAGTCCCTATGAAAGCTCAACAATAGAGTAAAAACATTCTTTGAGGTATTTTAACAAATATGTTGAGGGCATACCTTTACCGAGACCAGAACCAACGTATAAACCATTATAATTAGGGTTACTCAAGACCCTTTTTGTTAAACCATAACCAACAAACAATCACATATGCAAACCATTACCAAATATATGTAAAAATATAGTTTAAACCAATACCAAACCATATGCATCAAGACCCTTAATAATATTTTGAAATCCACCATTTATGATTCATAAATAAAAGTTTAAAACACAATACACATGCCTTTATTTTGAATAACAATGAGGGAAGGAGTAAATGCCTTATACAAGATGATTCACGGAAGAAATCTTGACCTTTGATGAACACATGAAGAAACCCTAGCCTTTAATCTTCAAGAGAGTGCTTGAGAGAGTATTTGATGTGTTTTAATACTTTAATAAGTGTTATAAAAGGTCATATAGGTTTATATGATGTGACGACTAAGGATTTAGGAGGAGAAAATATCCAAAATACCCTTGACTTTAAATTAAAATAAGCCACGTTCAGGGGTACGACTCCCCCTTAACATTCATATCCTAGGGTACGCGTGGTACCCCAACTCGTACCCAAACCTTGCCATGACCTTACCTACTAGTTTCTATATGACTCATCCCTCAAGTCGTACCTATGGGTACGAGTGACACCCCCAATCATACCAACAACTCGAATAGTAGACAGATTTTACAGGACAATTCAAATATGCACCATACAACTTTCTTTGTACTATTCGTATGTTTCTATAAGACTTTTACCTAGTTGAGTCGTATCTTTGGCAGTATCTAAGCCCAAAATACTGACTAAGGTATGATTAAATCCTCACGACAGCCAACAAGTCATATCTAAGGGGTACGAGTGACTCCCTTGAGCCTTACCAAGCCAAAAAGTTCCAAGGCCTAAGAAATGTTTACAAGGGTCCTATTCCTAGGGTATTTCACAGACGCTTCTTCTTCCTTATGTCTTCCTCCTCTGTCCTCCATACCAACAATCAAAACCTAAACCCTAGTAAAAGTCTCAACTACTTCTCTGGAACCATCTCCCTCACCTCAAATCCATTAAATCTTGTTAGCATAAATCTCTCCAATTTCCCTATTTTCTTTGACTCTTCAAGCTCAAAAGTCTCACCCTCTCTACTATTAGCATGAAGGAGAGAAGAAAATCCATTGTTAGGATGAGGTTCATCCAATCAATCCTCTGCTCTAAATCAATCTGAGGGAGATTTGAATCCAATTGGGAGCATCTTTGAATAGCTATCATACTCCAAAGTGTGCATATAAAAGAGGGCTATGGCCATTCCTTTAGGATACAATGAAAAAAGCAATAAAAAAAACCAAGAAAAAGAGAACAAAATAAGGTCGGACAATTGAGAAGAGGGGGAAAAAGGAAATCACAAGAATTCTCGATCATTCCTTAAATTTGGGTTAAAAGTGAGTTCCCGAAGTCGAGTTTGGTGGCTGAAATCTTGATTGAAAAGTCCGACTTTTCTTCCTATAAAAAGGTGTGGGATTATCTCCTTTAATGTCACTCTCATATATATTTTTTCATTCTTGTTTATTTTCAAAATGACGATCTAAATTTTCACACACAGACATTGTCATGTCATATCCTTTTATTTAGAAAAATCCCATGGGGATTATGTTGTTGCTACTGTTCTTATATTTTATTTTATATAATGGTGTTAATTCATTAAGTGTCAACGTGTAAGACCAATATGTCTGTTTGATAGATTCTTAATAGGAAGAAAAGATAATAAAAGGATGAGTATATTACAACAACTTATGTTGTGTAATCTTAATTTCCAACTCTAAAGTTGAAGAATAATCCTTTGCGAGATTTGGCCAAATATTTCCTTAGATTTAAACATCTGTTTTCTAGTTTAAAATATGACTTCTAAATTTCTTTTTTTCAGGTTCACATAGTCGTAAAATGTTCAAATTTGTTTACATCAAATTTTGTATCAGGTGAATTTTTTTAAGTGAGATAGAGATTTTGTGTTTTTGGCTTAAATTTATATGGTGTCGACAAGTACTTATTTTTAATCTCTATGTGCAGTTGCGTTTTCTCAAGTTGAAATCGAATAAGGATGTTTGGTGTTTTACTTGATCTTTGTTAAAGAATCCTATTTAGTTTCAATTCTCACATCTGTCCCGTGTTCAAAGTAGGTGAACATGTGATTCGTTTTGGTCGTATCCGGCTATGGTGTTGTTCCCTAATCTAAGTTGTGGATCTGGTTTCAATTAAGTTATTATTTTTTCTTAAATATGGAAACTTCATGTTAGATTAGGGGGTATATTTTGTTCCTTGTGAATTCAAGTGCAAAATCGGTGATGTTGGAAATTGAGTTAGGGGTTTTCACTTTTTATTTGGTCTGGGTATTCACACAAGAACTCCAAGATTTAAATGTATGGCCTTACTTTCGTTCACTGTATAGTCTTAGGTACACGGACGGTGTTTCCCTTTTTTATTTTGGGTTCATAAGACGATGTTTCCCTTTTTTATTTTGGGTTCATAGTTCAATAGCTAAAAACATAGTTTGAATGGTCGATAATATTATTGGTTTCTTTTAGGAGATGATGTTGATATTGAATTAAAGAGATCTTGCAATATTTTCTTACATCAGCATATCTAGTTTTGTTCTTATAAAGAGCCATGAGATGCGTATGTCTTTGTTTTCTTTGAAGTACAAAATTGATTGACATTGGAACAGAAGATAGTAATTTCATTTCAATTTAGTTCCTAGTGTTATATTTGGATTGTATTTTAATGCCAAACTAAATTGGAAAGGTGTTTCCTAGTCTTTTGCTAACAGCTCTATTTCCTTTGTTAGATTTATGAATGACGTTTGACGTATTTGGATAATATTCATCACTAGTTCATGTGTGTCTTCTAATTATTAAATTGTTACTAATCCTTATCTCTCTTTATTTTTACGTGTAAACTCTGGAGTTGGAGTTTCTCAATGGAACTCATTTTGACCCAATATCGGGTCAACCGTACTAGGAATACGAGAGCTTCAGAGTCGCGCAAAATAAAATTTTGAACTCCTTTAGGAGTCTAGTATCTCTTTAGCCTTTCTTCTTTACTTATTATCCTTGTCCTAATAAATAGTTTTTGATACTTGAATTGACATTTGAGTGTTTTTATCTTTGTTAAAATTATTTAACGTGTCATTATTTGATTATTGTATTTATATATTATTCTAACATTCGTCAATCACCTTTAAAAACGGATTAAATTTCTCCCATTTTTGCAAATAATGTGATTAGATAACTCAAAGGCATTTCGGATATGGTTAGAAAATGTTAAGGTTAGACTAATCTCTCCTTTCTACGACTATTCATTTGCCTCAAAAAATATTTTTTTAAATAAAAACAGGTGTCACAATCTCAACACATGCTTAAAAAAAAATAAAGTTTCAATATTAATTCGGTAGAAGAATAAGTCACTAAAAAGTTTTCAGATTTATTAAAAGAGTTTATCCGCTAATTTAAAATTGCTTCTATAAATCAAATAACCTGATGTTCTATGTTACAAGCTTTGTTCGAATTTTCAGATTTCGAAAGGCCCCAAAATGCAAGGTATATATGTATACTCAAGCAATCATGTACGAGGTATATTTTATAACTATTGTTATTACTTTTATTAAACATTATTCCTACCACAATCATTATTACTATTTTAATTATTATTAGGCAACATGACCTTCTGGACCCTTATACTATGTCTATTTTGTAAGTTGGACACCTCTACTTACATATTTGTCATCTGGACCCCTGAACCCACGAAAAAGTAATATTTTAAATACTTTTTTGTTGAGTGTAATACACTCTCTCCACGTCAGCTGCCACGTCATCTTCCACGTCATTTTTATATATAAAAATATTAAATATTAAAATAAATAAATAAATAAATAAAAACAATCCCCACCCACCCCCACCTTCTTTCTCTCTTCTCTCTCTTCCCCTTTTCTTTCTCTTTCCCCGATTCTTCTCCTTCTCTCTCTCTTTCTTCTTCTACTTCTACTCTCTTTCTCTTCTCTTCTTCTTTACTTCTCTTGTGTTTCTCTTCTTTTCTTTATTCTACTTCTAATGAATCACAAAATACAATTAAAATTATTAGATTTTATAAAAAAAAAAAATTCATATGAATTCAACATCTATAATACCCATTTTATATACTGAATATTTTAGTTATTTGGTGTGAAATTTTAGATTTTTTTTTGTTAGCAGATGATTCCATGGTAAAGTAATAAACATCTCTGGCTGTATTCTTTTCTTGAATTTGTTTGATCAGTTAAATTACGAGTAATTTATGTCTTTGAGATTTTGTTAGTAGATTATGATTCCATGGTAAAATTAAAATGAAATTGAAATTTGAGGTTTTTTTTTTGAATTGATTCCATAGTTTTTGGTTTGAATTGATTCCTTGGTTTTTGTGATGCTGCAGTGGGATATGGTTGGGGCAGAACACTAGTGTGGTGGTAATTGTGTTGCTTGGGGAGGGTGGAAGACAGGGTGGGGGGATGAGGAGAGGGTAGAGGATGGGGGAACAGGGTGGGGGACGGGGAGGGTGCTGGATGGGGTGGGGAATAGTGGTGGACTAGTGGATGGGGTAGGGGGCGATGGTGGACTGGACTGGTGGATGGGGTGGGGGATGGTAAGAGAGGGGGTGGGGTGTTGGACGGGGCTGGGAGAGGGGGGTTTTTTAATTATATTTTTTTAAAATATTATTTATAAAAAATTTAAAAATATTTTTAAAATTAAAAAGATAAAAAAATGTTAAATTTTTTAAAAATATTTGTTTAAAATCTTTAAAATTATTTTAAATTTAAAAAGCTGAAAAAATGTGCCTCATTCTCTCATACGCGCATGACTACGTGCGTTTTAGCCTAGCCAACACTTTTAATGCCATATAGATTAAGTCAACGGTCAAAGGGTTTAAAATGTTGAATTTTATTGAGTTGGAGGGTTCAGATGACAACCATGTAAGTAGAAGTGTTCAACTTACAAAACCAACATAGTATAGGAGTCCAGAAGGTCATTTTATCTTACTACTACTACTATTATTATTATTATTATCATCATCATCATCATCATTTTTATGGTTTATACATTATTTCAACTCTTTCACATGTTATCACATTTATTTATTTATTTTTATTATATTTTTATTTTATTTTATTTTCATTCTCACCTATTCATAATCTTCCACATATTATTTCTACATACTCTTAAATATACATCTCGTAAATAAACTCCCACGCCATAAGAATATTTTTATTTACTCTATAATAATTGTAGTTATATACTTAAATTCACATATCTCTAAATTCTCTTATAAAATTATAAGACTTTTAACTTTTTAATATATGTGTGAATTATATTATCACCTTTTTGTCATATTTAAATAATTATATTACTTCCTTGTATATGGTAGCGTCACGTTTGCTATACCTTAAGTTTTTTCTTTATAAAAATAATAAAAATATATTTCTTATCACCATTTTAGCATATAACAAAGCAATAATTTTTTTTAAACGGGTTTAACGACTATCTTCAGATAGGCTCTAAGGGGTGTTTAACACCTTCCCCTCGAGTAACTAAAATATTTACTCAGAATCTCAAAATATTTTCGATAGACCAAAATAGATTTTAATATAAAAATAATTTTTCCTAATTTAGGTGGCTACTCTAAAACACGATTTTTAAAATCCGAAAGTCACGACAAGCCACCTCATGTTGCATGCTATTTGTATCAGTTCGAAATAGGGCGCAACAACATTCTCATGGAAAATTTACATACCCCAAAATTCAATAAAATTATATCATGGTTAGTTATTCTTTTATGCCAATGCATTAGTTCAAGTGACCAAGTCAAACCGTACGACAAAATCATAATCATCATCAATTTTACGATTTGAAATGAGGAAATACAATTTTCAAAATCATATATCAAAGAAAAATCATCAAATTGGGGATAACCACGACCCCTTAGTTTAATTACCATTTACATGCACCCAAGTGAGTGTATAAATCAACAATGTAAGGTATAATAGTTCAATAGTAATCATGAGAAAACATTCAAACAATTATTTATATCCATAACCCTCAACCCATAGTTCAGACCCAACATCAAAAATCATATGAATAATAAATCAATTTCATACCATTAATCAAATACAAGCATAGGGAAGGAGGTACACGCCTTAGACACACATGGATTTATGAGAAATTGGGAACTTAGAACCTAAAAGATGAATGTACGATGAAACCCTTAACTCTCTTGGGGGTTTTAAGTTTGGGAGTGGAATAATAGCCTTGGTATCATGAAACTGATGGAAATAAGTTAATATAGTGTTTAAAGGTAGCTCATAGGTGAGAAGACCTCATACCCCTCATCCCATGTAATTAAAATAAAACTACATTGATTTTTACATAGGTTCGTAGCACGAACCTTATTGCGGAGGCTAACCTCTGTGCCATAGAACCTAATACGGAGACTGTCCTCCACGTCATGGACCTTAACGTGGAGGCTATCCTCAGTGACACGGGAGTATTGCGAAGGCTCACTGCCTTCGGGGTCCAAAATCACCCCGAACCCCGTCTGAAAATTATGAAACTCTTTTGGAACAGCCCTTTAGCATACCTAACTACAATTTGAGTAAAAAATCAACATTTCAAACTCGGGAGATCAAAAATAAAATGCTCAAAATTTTTGAGGGTGCTACAAAAGTTAAAATTAAACTTTGTCAAAATTTAATTGGAGTATAGTGGAACTAAACATGATACTGAACTCCTATTTTAAAAGCTAACTTAAACTTTAAAATTCTAGCAATTGACCAGTCCCATAAGCTCATGAATTTTTACTTATGTTCAATTATTCTCATATTTTCCTTTACCTTCTTGCGATTGATTTAAAGTTGGGTTTAAAAAAAGAGTGATATTTCAAGTAAAAAAAAAGAATATACATTCAAGTATGAAAGTTTTCTACTTGACTCCAATTTAATGCAACATTGCATTAAATTCATCACCATCCTCCATATCTAGCTTATCTCAAGTATTCTCTCCTCAAAACAATCTTTCAGAGAGGAGGTGTAATAACCGAATTTACAAAAATCACTATTATAATAGTGATATATAGTGTTATATTAAAAGAATTACATATTATCAATATAATTAAAAATACGTGGAACATGATGGGTTCAATTAGTGTGAATGAAAAATGGAGGGACACAACCTTTGAGGAAAAGACATATTGTTTTAGAAAAGGAGTGACTGTTCAGAAAAGATACAATGTTTTAAATGAACAGACATGACTCTTCCAAAGGATACACCTTTTCGGATGAATCATTGCCACCTTTCAGAAGGGGCACTTGATGGCTATATAAACCTGTATTTATCCATAGGTTTAAGTCTAAAATATTTCTGGAAAAGCAAAATATTCTCTTGCTTCTAAAAACTCTGTGTGCTCATCTCCCGTTGAGTGAGTTCGAAGAAAACCAGAAAGTTTGAGGTACATTCTGGTTGTAAAGCCATTTTATTCTGGGAGGAAAATTTTGCAACCTCTGGTACTTGAGGGAAACTATTTCCTTAAGAACAATTCGTGAATCTGGAGGACTTGGCTTTTCTGCTTCATCTATTTTTCTTTATGAAACTGAAAACATTCTTCTTTAAAAGATCATTTTGATCTTGTGTTGAATGTGTTGGACAACTTCATAAGTGTTCTTGATTTATTCTTGAATTTATGTTGCAAAAATACTGATTTTGTGTACCCGAAAAACAATAATCTTAAGGAAATAATTTTGGAAATTTTTTTTTTGCTTGTTTGGTGAAATTTTCTTTTCACTAAAGTTTTTTTTTGAAATCTGTATTGCATGGTTTCTGGAGATTAAAGCGTTTAGCTTTCTACTCCATTTGAACTTAACTAGTGATTTGAAGACATAAAATTTTCATCACAAGTTAAAGATCACTCAGTTGACGATTGGAAGTCATAGAAATTTCATTGTTAAACTAGAAACAGGAGGTGTTTAAAGTTACTGCAACTTTATTAATAGTATTTTGATATACAAAAGTTTCTATCTTATTGTGACAGGAAAATGACTACGGATAGTGAAGTGCATGATGTTGCAACGACTATGGCAGAAACTAGTGTTTCCACGATGAGTCGTACAAATGCTCCGCCGGCAATGGCACCAGCGGAAAAACCCAGAAAGTTTGCGGGTATTAACTCCAAAAGGTAGCAGCAGAAAATACTTTTCTACCTTACAACTCTTTTTCTTCATAGATTCACATTTGAGGAAGCTCAAGAGGTGACCGAGGGAACCTCTGAATAAGAGCGATTTGTGATTGTAGAGGCTTGGAAAAACTCCGATTTCCTTTGAAAGAACTACATCTTGAGTGGTCTCCAAGATGATCTCTACAATGTGTATAGTGGAACAAAAACAATAAAAGAGTTGTGGGGAGCGCTAGAACGGAAGTACAAGACAGAACCAAATCCTATACGCTTTACTAAGTGTGAGTAAGATCGAATTGAAAATCGTACCAAACTGCAAATTGAGTTAGATTAAAAAAAAATACGACTAGTGATTTCATTTGTTTGACTTGATTTGGTTTTGAAAATTAAAACCGACTATGATTGGTTTGGTTTGATTTTAACTAAAAATGTCAAAACCAACCCGAACCAACTAGATATTATATTTATATAATTTTAAAAATATTTAAGACATAAAAATATTTATCATGATATAATTTATAAATATTTCTTAAACTTTTGCATTTTTTTTATATTTCAACATATTATTTCAAGTTTAAATTTAAAATTTTAATTGGTCCAATAAGTTCTATAACCCACATATATGGCGAAACCCACCGAAAATCACCTAATCTTTGCACGATCTTTTATTTTGGCATCTCAAGTAGATGTTGTTTACTTTAGGCACCTCAACTAGCGTACGGGTGTGTCATTTTGATACTTTTTACACAATCTGCAAAAATATATGATATCCATGTATTACACGTGCTATGACGTGTAAAGGGGCCAATATGATGTATAAAGTGATCAATAATAATATGAAATTTGTCATTTTTATCCAAATAATTTTAAAATAGTTAATTTAAATAAAGAAATTACCCCACCCCCCTGTGAATCATCTTCTCTAAGTAGCCCAGCCAACCTCCCCTGCGAATCGTCTTCTCCAAGTACCCCAGCCCCCTCTCCCTCGAGTCATCTTCTACAAACACCCCCCCCCAAAGCCCCAACAATCATAACACCACCTCATCTTTCACTTCCCGATCTTCTTCTTTATTTTTTTCACATAAATAATCCCACACTACCCCACCTCTTTTTTTTCTTTAGAATTTCATTATATTTTTGATTCTTTTTTATTTGTTGTATCAATATGATACTTAACTTTTAAAGAATATTATTATTGGTCTGCAAGATTACCATCCATGACTACAAAATCCCAACAATACCCATGTTTTTTTAGTTAATTAATTTTCTAAAAACTGAAGGCTCAGATATGTCAATAAAGCTAAAAAGGAGAGATTTCGGCAATACCAAAGAGATTTCGACAACGCCATGGCTGTAAATTCCTCGATTAAAAAAAATCATAAAGAGAATGAAAAATCCAACCTCTATTAGAAGATGGGTTGGTGGGGAAGATGATGATGATTTTGGTCTTTTTAAAAAAAATTAAATAAAATAATTATGGGTATATATAAAAAGTGGTGCTTATTATCTAATTTTCATGAATTAAATTTTTCAATAATTTTTCCAAAAGCTTAAGATTGACAAAAATGGTGGATAAAAATAAGGAAGAAGGTTAAATAGTGTTTGTGGGCCAACTTGGACACCACATTAGTCAAAAAAGGGCATCCACGTGCTTTTGTATAAGTGTAACACATGCGCCATGCCAACTGTGCAAAAAATATCAAAATGACACGCTCATACGCTAGTTGAGGTACCTAAAGTGAACAAGGTCTGCTTGAGGTGCCAAAGTGAAAGAACATGCCAAATTGAGGGCCGATCGATGGGTTCCGCCCACATATATTGGGTAAACAACATAAATGCCCCCATAGTGGGTGACATTGCTTTTTTGTCTCCCATAAGATAAGTCTTACAAAACTAGTCTTCCTTCTTTTTTATATACTAATTTAGGTGTATGCGCCTTACGTGTGTTTCTTACTTTATTGAGTTCAAATGTTACACTAAATAGGATATCTGTTTAAATAATAAAGATGAATATAATAATTAAATTCAACATCTTTTGGAGAATTTATTTAATTAAATGTAATCTTTACCAAAAACAAATTCTCAAAGTTGATTAGCGTTCATCTACTGCCTTGAAACTGCAATAAAATAATTTGATAATACAGACATCAAAATAATATAATTAAATCTAACCTTTACAAAAAAATTTCCTCAAAGTTGTCTAACACTCATCTACTACCTGTAAACTATAACAAAATAATATGATAATAAAGATACCAAAAGAATACAACTAAACTTAACATTTACACACAAATAATTTCTCAAAGCAGAGATATAAAAACAATACAATTAAACCTAATCTTTACCTAAAAAAATTTCTCAAAGCCGACCGACATTCATATACCACCTGCCTGTAAACTACAAAAAAATAATACAATAGTGATCACAAAGCTTTAGTTTTGATGAAAATAATTCTTGACTGAGCGAAAATTTTGACCCTAAAGAATGACTTGAATGAAAAAAAATAAGATATATATATACACACACACATGTTGAATTCCATTATGTTGACAAAAACAGTTAAGAAGTTGAGGGTTAACAAATTAAGCATCCACCAATCTAGACATAAAAAGACAGTTTTGTCTAAAGGAGAGTCTTTTAATAAAGGACAAAAGTTCAAATCACTATTCTAACGGTCTTCACACTTTTAATATATTATAGATAGGACGTTTACCTATTTACCCATCTATACCTCACAAAACTTTAAGCAACTCTCCTTGCTTGATTATCTTTCAGCTTCTAATTTTTTCTCGTTTTTATTTTTCTTTAATTTTTTTCTTTTCTCTTTTTTTTTAGTTTATCTCAACCTTTAATTCTTTTTTTCACTTTTCTCCCCTCAACTTCTATTTTTGTTTTCTCTTTTCTATTTTTCTTTGATTTTTATTTTTTCTTTTCTCTTAATTTTTCTCAGCCTTTATTTTTCTTTTATTTTTTGTTTTGTCCTTTTTTTCTGCAGTTCTTTTTCTTTTTTCTCAACCTTATTTTTCTTTTAGTTTTTTTCTTTTTAGCTCTCAACCTCTATTTTTTTTCCTTTTTTCTCTCTTTTTTTCTTGATTTTCCCTTTTTTAAAAAAATATTTCTTCATCATTTTTTTTCCTTTTCCTCAACTTTATGATTTTTCTCTTTCTTTTCTCTTTTTTATTTTATTCGATTTCTTCCAAAAAATAAGTTACTCCCCGTGGAGAAAATTTGACACTACTACATTGTATCTTGATTTATGAGATATTCTATAAATCGTTTCTTAGATGCAGGACTTAGCTCAAGGCCTTTTGAACAATAAGTTATGTCCCACGAAAAAGAGTTGACACTATTGCATTATATTTTAATTTATACGATGTTTATAACTATTGTCTTAGACATAAAACTTAGCCCAAGGAGTTTCAAACAACAAGTAACATCCCATGGGTAAGAGTTGATACTACCACATTGTGTTTTTCCTCTATGTAGTGTTGATTATGAGCAGTTAACTGCAAGGGACCAGGTCCCTGGATGTGCAAGGTACAGTACAACTGGCATACATTGTCTGCACAATTTTGTCCTTTTATGTAACAAACTTGTAGGTATTGTTTTATACTGATTAAGACAGCTGGTCCAATGACTTTCATCCCTAATCATCACTTAACTATAAAAGAAAAGAGATTCATCTTCATCAAATATTTTTTTACAATTAAAAAGAGTGAATAGAGACAACAAAAACTCCATTTCAATGTTGTTCAAGTTCTTTGCTGATTATGTGTGCTTAAATAGAAATTGTTTTTAAGTAAGTTTTAATTTGTAAATGAAGTAATCATGTTATAAGAGTAATATCTTATTCTTTTGTTAAGAGAGGTACTTAGGTAGAGTTGTCTAAGTTTTGACACTGATTAGAGTTAATCAGTAAAGAGAGTCCTTGGCGGAGTTGCCAAGATGAAGTTATAGTAGAGTTACTATAAATAAATGGGTCCTAGAGGTAGGCTGGAATTTAGACTGTAATCAGGAGATTGATTATAGTGGATTTATTTGGTGCTTGTGAGGCCAAGCCGTGTTTTTTTCCTTCCTAGGTTTCCACATAAAATTTAGTGTATTATTTTTTTCCTACACTGCCTTAATTTTCTAACACCTCATAGTTACTTTATTGTTCTATTGCTAATGATTGACTCTGAGGGACCTGTTCCCTGACTGGGTAGCACAACCCCCAAGAGTTCCAATAATTGATATCAGAGCTAGGTTTACTCTAAAAAGTTCATACCTAGAGTGTTCTGGTCATCATGGATACTATAACTAAACTAGGAGTGGAAAGAAAAAAATAGAAAAAAGAGAGATATTCCTGACCTTGAAGGCTTTAGAGTGTGACCTAGGTGAAAAAAATACTGATGTTGCACTTTTAGCAACAAGGATTGTTAATGCTATAAAGTGGGTTGGTCATCATAGCAAGAGAAATGGTAAAATTGAAGGTTGTCACAAAGGTGGTAGTTTTAAATCATTCATGAGAAACCACCAAATACAAAAGGATGATCAAAATCCAGAAACATCAAGAAGAAAAGATGCAACTAGTTGTATAGTAAAGAATGTGTTGGCTGCTTGAAAAGACTTGTCCACCAGATTTGGGAAAGACAAAAAGTATGGAGATAATTTCATCCTAAAACAGGATAATAATAAAATAACCTCAGGTTCATAGTGTTCTCTAATGGAAACATGGGGAGACTTTTCGAGTAATCCAGGTAAAGATGAAAAGAATGGAGATATTTTTATGCTAGCATTGGAAGACAATCTAGTTATCTGTGATTCCTTGTTTGAATTCTCGGTAAACACAAAGGATGAAGAAGAAAAGTAATTAACACTCCTTGTTCATAAGGAAAACCAAGCTAACTACACAGCTAGAAAGATAAAAAATCTTTCTAGTTTATTGATACACTCTGTATATGAATTAACTGCTGAGAAGAATGCTTTAGATGAGAAATTATAAAATCAAGAACATGAATTGAGTGCCTTAACTCTTCAAATATTTGAAACTGAATAATGGTCACTAACTTTAAGTCTGAAAATATGAATTGTACACTGAAAAGGGCAAATGGTGTTGATAGTAAAGGGAAGAAGGAAGTTTTAAGGCTTCAGATTAATTTTGAGGAGAAATTAAAATCTTCACAAAAACACCTTATGTCAGCACTTCATAGGAATAAAGAGTTAAAGAGGGACCTAGACCATTTGAGAGAAGATCTCAACAAGTCACTTAAATGAACTGCTTCTTCACAAATCCTTTCTACTTTAACTAGTGAAGGTGTTAATATGGTAGAAACTTGGGCTATAAAGGAGAATTCCAGCCTAATGTGTCTTAAATAAAGACAGTTAATAATGTTAGAAACAAATAAAGTAAACTTAGTGGTTTTTACCTTGGTTTTGGTTTTGACAATGGTATGCCCTCAACATGTTTGTGAAAATTTCTAAGAGAATAAACTAGTCACATGTTAAATGGTGTTTTAAACTAAGGCATTGGCCTAATAAATATGAATGGTTGGTAAATGTATTTGTGAAGGCCTTGTTGCCCATGTAATGATTTAAATATTAACCTTGGTGGTTTAATTGGCTAAAAGGGTTTAAGTCCCTAAACATTAAATTCATTTATGCCTTTATTAGACAATGGGTTTGATCCCCTAAACTTTGAATTGAATTAGTGCATTTGTTAGACAATTGGTTTGAGTCCCAAATTCAAATGAATGATTAGTTGGTTGATAATGGTAATAGTATGTGGTACGCTTGCAAGTAGTGTTGGTATGATGATACCAATGAAGTGTATTTAGTAAGTAATTGGCTTAATGATTGTGATTGCAAAATGATGGTTTTAAATTGGGATTTAAAGCGGGGTGTGTAGCCGGTCCATTAAAGTAGAGTACGAAAATCTAACACTAAAACAAAACTAGCCGGTGCGGGTGTCTTTATGACTGGGTGGTTCAAGTCCCCCGAATGAATATATAAATAAGAGGTTAGAGTCCCCCATAATATAGGTATTGGTTCTTAAGTCACCTTGATTATACTGGGAGGTTTGAGTCCTTCATATAGGCATAAACAATTATAGATATTCTCTGGTTCGTGCAGCTACACGCACTAGGGCCCTTCCAGAATGGGGAGACTGAGCCCATATAGCTTGTGGGTGATTTCAAAGTTCATTCTAATCTTGTTCCCTATGCCAGCATGGTATATATGTATATGTATATATTGCAATGGTTATATGCATTGGTTGATGGTTTTGAACTATTGGTGTTATACTATCCTTATCCTTGAGCTACATGCTAGCGCTCCAATTACTAACCGTCTTCAATGCTGCATCCCCACGCGATGTAGGTATTGGTCATACTATCATACCTCCTGCTCAGTGACTAGGATTCGAGAACAACTTGTATTGACTTGAAGTGGTGAGCTTCCATACTTTAGAAGGCTACATTTCTTACTTTGAGTTTTTTTATGTCTGTATTGGTTTAGACTTAGATATTGGTTTTCGCTATGGCCGGGGGCATGTTCCAATCGAATATTCTTGTTTTTATTTAGAGGCTTTGTATGGACAAACTGTGGACTTGAGTATGTTATGGAATAGTTATGGATTTAGTTATTGTTTTGTGGTTTGATGTTTGGTTGGGTTGGGTATCGGGGGTGATCTCCAATCCTTGTTGGATTTGGTGATGTCGCCCAAAATACACTTCACTTGGAAGTATAATGTGGTCAATTACAAATATAATAAGCCAACTAGGTTGGGGTCAATCCCACAGGAAAAAAATAAACAGTTGCATAACTTTGATGGAATCCACGAGTAGTAGTAAATGGGGGTATTTTAGTGTCAGTTGTAAGTAGTCACCAAATCTTTAGTGCTTTTGAGTTGTAGACAATATGAGAAGAACACCAGGCTTGTGTTTCTCCTGGCTTCTCAACTCCGTAAATTTCTCATGATCAACCTGATAATTCTATTGTTCTGCATGCATAGTCTACAAGATAAGTATTATCAGCATCCTTGTAGGTGCAAAGATAAATCTCACCCTTTACCAGCTAAGTCCTAGGGCGTCTCCTTGTTTCTCCTAACTACGACCTCAGTTCACTATCACCTTTTTGGTTCAAGTGATTAGATGAGACGCGGAGACTAAAAGGCGAAGGTAAAAGGATCCCAAATCACTGTCTTAACTTCTTTTCCTAATCACAAACTCCCTTGTAGAGACAGATGTGAATACATGCTATCTCAAGTTACTGCAGCTACTTGAGATTAATTATCGTGAAGAAGATTATGATATATGTAGAAACCCTAAAATATATGAATCTCACACTTCCTCTGCATAGCTAATCCGCCAGGGTTGCCACAACCCTAGTTAAAGAGATTACCCACTTGTGTTTGTGCAAGAAACCATGATTATCAATGAAGAACACATATAATTAATTGAACAAGAATAATATGAATAAAATCCAAAGTCTTTAATTGAATAAAACTCCAAAATCTCAAGAGCAATTATAAAAGGATCGTAAAGTATAGTAATAATATATAAAAAAAGCGTAACTTGATAAAAGATAAATCCTAGGGTATTTATAGCATCTCCAAATAACATAAAAGACCTAATAAAAATAGAAAAGGTTAAGTTATGTCGACAGTAGGTACAACTCGTTCTTCACTCGTATCAGCATCATACGAGTCGTACCCTGCCTTCTCGTATCCAGTCCAGTGTCTCATCTCCCAAGTCTTCAACTTCTTATTCAGCTTACGACTTTCACTTACGAGTCATACCTGAGTGTACAACTCGTGTCCTTCACTCGTATCAACCTCATACCTTTGTCTTTCCAAGCTTTGAACATTTGTTTTTTGTAGGATTTGACTATATGAGTCATACTCAGACTTTGACACGTATTCTTCTGGGACTTTAACTCCTGGTTGTAACTTTGGACACTGTCATGTTTACGATTATTGTTCATGCCTTGTTTTCTCAGTATACGACTCATATTGCAGAGTCATATCTTTTCTTCACTTAGTTTTTTATTTGGATCTTGGGTTATGTGTTGCTTACGAGACATCATACGAATTGTATACTGTGTTTACGATTCGTGAGGTAACTCGTATCTTGATCAGACTTGGTCTTTTTAGGTTCTTTCTTCTATTTTCATTCCAACACTATTTTAAACCTATTTTAAAGAAACACAAAATTTCATTATATCCACTAAAATAGCCTAAGTATCTACATAAATTCTCGGTTTTAAGAATTGAAAGTGTCGTGTTTCCATAACACATCAACACCCTCAACTTAAAAGTTTGCATGTCCTTAGGCAAACAACAATTAAAACCTATAACTCAACACGATGTTTATACAAGAGGATCATAAGCTACCCATGGCAGTGATTTTGAATTCAACTTTTCTCACAGTTTGTTTCCCTCTTCTAACATCATTTTAAAAATAAATCAATCTGTGTGTAGCGATTCAGAATATAGAAAAACACGAGGAAATCCGATGATGGAATTACATTAACAATAGTAAATTGGGCGTAGATAAAACTTACATACACCAAAAAATCTAGCAACCTAGCAACACAACCCATATACACTCACAAACAAAGAAATCCCATTCACTCTATGCATGGGTAATATAATCTATTTAGGGATGTAACAAATAACTCTCTCACTCATAAAAAAGTATCACCGATGTGTGCAGAATGCCATAGGCTTGTCCTTATGATCTTTTCCTAAGCTTTCAGACAGTAATAGTTGGATCGCTATAGGGCTTTATTTAGCTTGTAATGTAGGCTTGGGGCTGGTATGATACATATGGATATTTAAAGTAACTAATCCTCCTTGGCACTACCCTAACTTTTGGGGTCCATACTTAGCCCATTTTTCACTTTATTTCCACCCTTATATCTCCCTTTTTTGTATTTTAAAGCATATTCATGTAGGGTGTGGTCTCTTACTCTTTCTTTTTCTCTTTTTTTGCAATTTTTTTCCTGCCACACCTAGCCTTACTTTCTTTTCTCTTATTTTACCCTTCTTCATACCCATTTTACATTACGCACGCCTATGATAGCCACCCTTAACTTAGGTGATTTGCCTAAGTTAAGGTGCACAATGTCCAAAGAGAACTAAGTCCAAAATAGGTTCATTGTAATAAAGTGGGAGGGTGATAGGTGTACTAAGAAAAATAGCCTATAAGGCTCAAAGATTGGGATAAAAGGATACTAATTCCACATGGAAGGTCAATTAGGCTAAAAGTAGACTAACATAAAAAATGAGCTATGATTTTTTCCTACCTAACTATCCAAGACCTAGGTAAAGCAACCGGGCAAGTTCTAGATTCCAAAACACCGGGAACTTAGTAGACCTTACACACACTTGCACGTGGTTACATTACTAAGGACTAGTTATCCAACTATGCAACTGTTTTATCCCTAACTATTCTATCCGTAATTCTAATGCCATTCCTGGATTTTGAGTAGTCTCATACAAATATACATATCATATAGTAAAATAAAATTTCGAAGGGACACACTTTTCATTATAATTTCAGCATAATTTAACACAGTTTTTCACATAACCATTTCAAATCAGTAATGTTTCAAAAACCACTAATCAAAATGAAATCTTTCATTACAACTGATTTTTTTTCAAAATCCTTAAAAATCATAATAAAAAATAGTCTGCTGCCATAGGTTTGTTTATCTTCACCCTATCTCATCTTCTTACGTCAAACCTGTAAGTCATAACAGACTTTCAGTGTTAGCTACTTATTCTTTTAGCTACACCCAGATTTTTCAGAATAACCTCCACTCCGAACTAAAAATTATTGCACTATTCCCAGTGCTACAAAAAAATTAAAATAGAGTAAGGATAAAGGTTATACCTAGGTGCTCAAGGCACTGGCTCAACAATATCAGCACATGGGCCCTCAAATTGGGTCCAACTTTCCTCAGCAATCATCCTATCAGCTACTAGGACTGAAGCAGAAACAGTCCGGGGCATTACACTGTCCCCTTCAGCATCAACAATAGCTGGTCTTAAACCACCATCTTTAATGGCCAACTCACAAACTCTTATTTCTCGATCCATTCACTCTAAAGACTATCTACTCTAGATTTCTTCTTGGATGCTCGATCTTTTTTCTTATTTCTCTTTCCCTTTCATAATTGTTCTTTGATCTTCTCAACCTGTGCAGCTATCGGGTCTTCCCAAATATTAGGCACATGGACAGTAGCAATCACTGTCTCTATGACGGTCTCAGTAACCACCGATTTCTCATAAAGATCCAAGACCATTTTCTTAATTTCTGCAACCTCGATTCTGATATCAACAACATTGGGCATATGACCTCCACTCAACTGTTGAGTGATCCTTGACTAAAAATTATCTAAGAACCCTTGGAATCGCTTATCCTGCTTCTCAAACTTCTTCTTAAGATAATTTTTCACTCCTCCTTCCATGTGAGCTATCATCGCATCAAGTGTGGCTTATTTCGTTACACCCTCGGTCCATACAGCTTGGGAGATCATCATAATATTAGGATGCATATGCCATGGCCTAGGTGGCACAGACTGGACTAGTGGTGGGGTACTAGAAGTGCCCGTTACGTTTGTATGGGAGTCGTCTGTCTATCCTCCTGCCTCAGTAGCCTCTGCTGCAGCAGAAGTTGTCAGTCTGATCATCTTGGAGGAACAATCCTGCAAAAATATCCACTATATGTCTCACCAGTCTGGCCAAAGGGTTGGCCTCATCTCTAATTACTCCATTGTCAAATATTCCCTGAGCCTCGATTATTTCATCAATCTCAGGGAGTTCCAACACTCTTACGGTCAGGCATAACTGTGTGATTATACATGGGTATACTAGTAATAACTTTTGACCCCCAACTACCCTATCCCTTAACTCTCGGGATAGGAACTCCGTGATATCAAACTCGTAACTGGCCATAAACCCAACTATCATGGTTGCCCGGACCGGGCTCAAGACATTATCACCTATGGTTGGACAAAGCTGGTGTCAGGATAGAATCCATAAGACTTTACCTTAAAGTTGAGGGTACTCTTCTTTATCTATTGTGAGACCACCTAGGGGCCTCTTACAACCAAAACTGCATTTAAAAATGACCATTTTATATTTAAAACCCAGCGTCCTCTTGGTTATATTTCTTATCTCTTCCATACTGAATTCCAACTCTGTTGTGTTGACCAGAGCCTAATATTCTACTCCATACAAGAATTTCCAAATAGTGCGGGGAGAAATATCAACTCAAACTCCACAAATCATAGGAAAAGTAATAGGCTCACCTACCTTCCATAATTGGCCCTAGGGATATTACCTTTGCAGCTTACCTTTGTATGCTAAATAAAATTCATGAACAAAGACTTCACTATATCTACCCGGCACTCTCATCATCCACTTAAACCTATTTTGTTGGAAATGTTCTTCGAAACCTTATAATATTGACATCCCTATAGTGGTCAGCCACCGCTCTGGATATAGTACTCTCTTTATCTTTCCACCTGGAAGCCTGAACAACCCACTGTTGAATGTATCCCACATTCCAGGGTAGAGGTACATTATTCACATCCTCCGTAGTTTTAGCATTCTTTCACTTCTTCAGAACTGAATTCAACTTCATCATCATTATCATCACCATTATCATCAGAATTATCATCATAGACATGTGGTTTAGGTATGTAGGGAGTAGTAGTAGATGGATTCTTTCTCCTTTGGCCCTATGGAGGTGATTTTTATTCTTCAGAATGACTTTCTTCCCTTTGGATTTCTTAGCTCCCTTTATTTTTTGTACAACTTTCTTTGTTATGGTTCTATCATATATTTCCCTACTGTTTTTAGATGAACTTTTGACCTCGGAATCACTGGGTTCCATACTAGGTAATGGTGCTTGCTTAGTGTTTTTTTAGCTGCTGCTTAGATGAGGACACATTCTTTGGAAACATGGTTCCTGTAAATGTACTATGATTAATAACTAAGTAAAGAAAGGAAAAGAAAATTTAATACTAAATTTCAATGTGCTTGTTTTGATTCGGGTACGAGTGGAGTGTACTAGTCGTACCAATTGGGTATGACTTATATAATCGAGTCGTATCTTGTTCATTGCATGACCCTTGTTTACTGGTCGACTTACGAATCCTCCTAATTAGTCGTACCAACAGGGTACGACTCATTACCAACAGTCGTAAGTCGATTAGAAATATTTATTCTAACTTAAATCATCCCAGGTGGGTACGACTAAGAGAATAGGACTCATATGGTCTGGATACGACTCGTATGGTTGAGTCGTATCTATTCCAGGACTTCAAATTTATTAGACTTTTATGTTTTCAGTGGGTATGAATCCTATTATGACTCCCGCACCGGTGGGTACGAGTTGTAAGAGGTCTCTATCCATTGCAACATAGAAGTCCAACTTTAAAGTTTGAATCCAAAGCAATTTCATAAAATACCCACTACAAGTTTAAGGTATATCCATTATTTTAGTCAACACAAACATACCAAAACCATTTCCCAAAACCTAATTCTATCATAATTTCTAATTTTCAACAAAAGCACCTAAACTAGGTTGCCAACAATTCAATATTTTCCCAATCCTTACTCAAACCAAGTCCATAGTAATAAAAACCATTCATTTCAACTTAAAAAGTATATAAAGTATGTTGAAGAACTTACTTGGCGATTGAAGAATCTCAGTTCTCAATTTAAAATTCTATTTCTTTCCAAAATTTGAGTTTAAATCACAAAGAATGAAAGATTTGAAGTTGTTGGTATCTTAATAAAGTTTAACTTGCATTGATTTTGTGGATTGATGCTTGAAATTAGGGTAAAAAATGA